>CM067061.1:10136570-10311570 GCA_033980235.1 Diadema setosum
TTCTTTCTTTTTGAGGAACCCACATAAAAACAGGCAGTCTTTTCAGTCGGCCACTCCTTTACAATTCTTCGCAGAATATATGAATGTGTGTGTGTGTGTGTGTTTGTGTGTTTGTGTGTGTGTTTGTTTGTTTAGTTATTATACACATGGACATAATGCTATTTTGCTTTTGAAACTTTCAACTGCGTGTCCAATACTAAACTTTACTTTGTATATTGTTAAAACAATTTAAAATCAAGTTCGAATTGAACAGTGCGTGTCTCTTCGATATGACGCGGTTTATTTACATTTTCCGCCTATGAAGCACGTGAAAATCCAAACCTACTTTACTCGTTTCAAAATGATTAGCCGTGACAGATAATACTCTAGGATGATCATACATGCAGTGGACCAAATAAGCACGCCAAGGTTACATATTGTCATCTGATTATCTCATCCTGGTGGTTAAAAACAGAGTGAGTGTGCTTCAATACACCCACACCTGTGAATTTAGAACCTTGTTCTCAGAAGCAACGCTTCAAGTAGATAGATTATTTTTTGTCATCACTTATTTCATCTGATTAAGAACATTCAATTTAGATAAGTTTTACTTTATTTGAAAGTTGAAAATATCTCTCTCCTTCTCTCTATCTATCTCTGACAAAATCTGCCATCAACTAGCAAATTCTAACCGGATTTGTTGCTGTTCTTTTTTTGTTAATGTAGGGGGATGCTGTTGTGATGCAAGGTCACAGATGATTATCCGCAATAGTAGTGCTTCTTTCATTTATTCGTGAGGGGAAGGGGATGACTGAATTGGTGTAGATTGGAGTGAGCTTTAGATGTGGCGGCTGCTCGATTCATGTCGCCCATCAAAACCTTGAGTAAACGTTCTCTCTTCACTGCCGTATCACATATCACAGAGCTACCAACCAACGGTCGCTATTGGAACGACCGCCGCGTCTACAGCTTAAATACTGGGTTGATTTATTAGAAGCAATTTAGTCGAAATAGAATGCACGCGGCGAGATTTAAAGGTGGGAGATCTTTCGCTATTTCATTCTGTTTTGGTTCTACCTTACAGGAAATGCCACCATCCACGCGAAAGGGAGTAAGCTAGAGAGACATCCGTTGGCGTTTAAATGCCATTAGCTTCTAACTCGGATTTAGGATTCGGGTTGAATGTGAGGAGAATGTACTTGCGTGTCCGAGCCTCCATGGTTAATCCTCGTATAGGTTTTGGTTGAGATATCGTCACCTATCGTAACCTCACAAAAGCAGAGAGGAAACACAAAGAAAGAGGCGTCGATATCCCACTCTTACCATTCTAACCGCGCTCAGACCAAAGCCAAAGTGCCGACACGTATGTCTTCGAGAAAGTAATAAACGTCAGCGTGTGACATGAGTAATTGTGAATGATCTTACGTCATTCCTTAAGTGTGTCCTCCGAAAAAGGACAGCTCTTAAATCTATCAACTAAGAGGAAAGGGGGGAATGGGGGGCCTCGCGTTGTCTATAAACGAAATGCTCACGGGGTTGAGGTGCGAAACCGGGAATAAATACGCATAAATACACACATGCACACACTAACACACAAACACACATAATATTTCATCCACCAATTTGCCTTCGGATTCGCTTCGCTCGTGTTCGTCTCTCATTACCGCTAATTGACTTGAGCTAGAATTGGCATAGAATTTACGCATAACGGCGTGGTATACCGAACCATACCGATCTATTTTGAGCGAGTTAATGAAACGAGTTCCATTCCTATACGTAAAAAAATACATATTTTCTATGTTTGTGTAGCTCTGGCTCTCTCCCTCTCTCTCCTTCTTTCTCTTTCTTCTTACATTTCACATACACACATACATGTATGTATAATGTTTATGTTACAATATATATTACATAATTATTATGTCTACTAAACCATGTAATAATTAATATGTCAAGTGACGTTTCATATGGATAGATAGGTTGATAGAGATACAAAGATAAAGATAGATATCATCATACACTCAGACCGGCAGTCGAAGCGGGGGGAACAGGGTGACATTTAATACACGTCGCTGCCATATCAATTATTACTGGCACGATACGAGACCGCATCCCGTCAGTCCCGATTAGCAAGCCGGTGGTTGATTGTACCGTGTCGGACTCGGGGGAAAGACAGATTCGGGAAAAAAAAAACAAAGACAACGACTGACTATAGAATATGGACACAAACAAAGAAATAAAATAGATACAAAATGGACGACCTCTTTAAGTTACTAGTATTTGTTTGGTTTTGTTTTATCTTGTTTTCATAAGGAATTTGACTCTGGACAACAGTTGATATAACAACAAACAAACCAGGAGCACTAAGGCTAGTTTTATCTGGGCCGTGAAGTTCTCTTTTTTCATGAATTGTGACTACAGGCAGCTCATTATCTGTCACTTATTTTCTTTTTATTAGGACCACTTTGTTTTTGGATATTTCAACCATTTTAAGACCGATTTTCATAATAATGTGCTTTTTATTCCTTTTAGAATTTCATACAAGTGGTCTCTCATTATCTCTCAAAAAGTTAAAACCTGAATCTTTATTTTAACCAAAACTATACCATCCCTTTAAATAGGGCCTACTAACTTCCTTTGAGAATCTTAAGGAAAGAGAACACGAAACTTAATAATACTGAGGAAAACTCGCAATCCATTTTCCCCTCAAATGGAAGAATTCATCTTGAATTCCACTTCTCAGCCATTTTCAGCAGATTGATGAGAGGCACCATCATCATGTATACCTACAGCTAATGCACGTATCGATGTCAATCGCAATCAGAAAATTGATTCCACATATTGTACGACGTTTCTTCGCAAAAAAAAAACACACAAGAAAAACAAAACAAAACAAAAACAAAACATACACACAGGGTCCACTGGAATGCGATCTTTATGTCCCTTTTTTTTTGCGGGGGGGGGGGGGGGGTGGTTCATTGTGCGGAAGAGCAGGCGCCCAGTCAAACATTGGCGGGAGACACCATTTTGCCGCTTCTCAAGCACTTCCGTGCTTGTTTTCACACGTGATAATGCAGGCAATGACACATGCACCGGCCATGACCCCGCCGATATAATTGGCCGCGCGGCAAGAGGAAGACGCCGTGTTTAATAATTATGATCGCGTTTTCTAATTTCGCTCCGTCCTCATCCGTCCGTTCGGTCTCAAGGCATTTCACCTCTTGAGGCTCACGTCTGTAAACTGACACTACGCCTGTCCACTTTCCATTTACATATTTTTTAATGCAAAGGCGGAGGTGCCAAAATCGAAGAATAGCTTGTGGCATCGTCTGTCATAAACAACAACTGACGACGTGGGTATTATGCGTCTAGAGAAAATGATACGCACGTAAGGTGTCATCTGATCTACTCATATACTGCACATGAGAGTCCGCGCTTTCTTTTGGCTGTAACACGATTAATGATTTAAAAAAAAGTGATAGTTCCTCAACAATCTCTTAACTAAAACGTCTTTTGTGACAAAACGAGCAAAACAGTTTAGGATCTTCTTTTTTATTCATTTACACGGGTTCGACCATTGAGCGATAAGGAGTGATCTTATTTTTTCCAATGTGAATATAACATACTCCAGACTGATGAAGTAGACACACACTGTATCATGAAGTATCATCTAAAATTCAGCCTGCATTTACACTGATTTTTCAAATATTGCTTGCCATTCATTGGTCTGCAGATGCATAATAAATGAAAGGAAATGATGACGATAGATTAAAAAACTTTGAATGAAAATTGCCACCTCAAGTTGCGATGATAACTATCTGCGTCAATAGAATTGTCGTTCCTCTGCACTTTTGTGGTGTTGCCTTTTCTGGCGATTTGTAACATCAATCGTTATTGGTTTCTTTTTTTTTTATTTCTAATCCATGGACTATCAAAGTGTGATGTTATAGCCATTCATCCTCATAGAAACTGGTTCTAAACAACCTCACCTGGCCCGAACATCTGTAAACACTATTGTTGCTAACAATGCTCGCACCTGGTTCCAACCCAAGCTAGAACAAAAGACTGTGTTGTCATTTCTTCGGTATTCTATTGTTGTTTTGTTGCATAACAAAAGACTGTGTCGTCATTCCTTCGGTATTCTATTGTTGTTTTGTTGTATCTTGCAAGCAAGGGATTTTTCAGTGGACGGCATGAAAGACACATTCATCACATTCCAAGCAATACGAAGGCAGAGAAAGTCCATTTACCCGAAAAAACGGGGTCATCCCACTAGACCGACACCCACGAGTCATACAGCCCACGAGTTCGACATTGAAAACAGGCTCATGAGTCATACAGCTCACGAGTCATACAGCAAATGAGTTCGACACTAGGCAAATAAAGCCCATGAGGTCGACACTAGGTAAAAACAGCCCACGAGTTCGACAGATACAACACGGCGCGTAATGTGTCGGTCTCGTGGGCCTTGTTAGCTTAGTGTCGAATTCATGGGCTGTATGACTTGTGAGCTGTATGACTCGTGGGCTGTATGACTTGTGAGATGTATGACTTGTGGGCTGTATGACTCGTGGGTGTCGGTCTCGTGACGTGCACCCGAAAAAACAAAGTATCAAACTTGCAATCATGGCATGCCATAGAATTTGCAAGAAATCGCTTACTGGAACGTACTTCGTGAATGACACTTCGGAGTGCAGGGAGAAGGCACATTGTACAATAATGTAATGGGGACCGGCATAGCACCCGCGGTAAATGCCAATGGAATGGTCTGTAAGCGAGAGCTCCTAAAAATGGTCATCATAGTATCAAGAGCTCCTGTATCTACGTACCATGCAAGAGGCCTTCCACGGACTGACGCAGGTTGCTCGTTCAAGCTTGGGTCGTACATGCGGTGGCGACACTTTTACACTCGATTTAAGGTGTGACACGGCAGGACTTGACCTTCACGCTGCAGTTTTTTTCTAGAGTAGGGCTTTGCTAAACATTGCTTTGGGTCTCGGTGTAACGAAAAAAAACACAACAGTGACAACAACAACAAACTTTTAATAACATGTATGATTCTTACTGACCGAAAACGACCGACAGAATCCAAATGCAGTTTAGGGCTTGCAGAACGCGTTTCCCCACAACCGCCCCCCCCCCCCCATCTCTCTCTCTTGTGAGTACCCTCTGTATGAGAAAATAGGTAAGGAATAATGTTCTCAGGCTGACTTTAAAAGAGGCATCATAGAGTACTACATAGTCTGATTCCATAAATTCGTGCAATTGGGTGTAGGCGCGGTGTCGATTGGAGGGGAGGATATACGTTCGTTTTATGCATGAAACTGTAGCGTGGTAAGTTTCTAGTATCAAAATTGGTCGTAAAAACGTGCTGTGAATGAATAAGAGTCTTTGCGTGTGCATTGCATTCTTCGGTCCTTAGCCATCAAAAATTAATGAGCGCTCAGCTCATCCGTACCGCAAGCTGGTGTTGGAATGATTTCATGTTGCCTGATGGGGTTTCAGGAGAGCCCCTGGTATACGTCAACTGACGCCAATGACTCGACAACTTCTGTTGCATGGGGATAGGCGAGAATGGCCTTGAACGTGTCTAACCCTTTCCAGACCACTGCCTGAAGATGCCATTCGTATTGTGCGTGGTAATCTCGACGTTGACCATTACATGGTTAAATAGCGTTATATCTAGCCGGGAAAACCGCACACAACAGTGCATATCAAACGACCACTGTACAATAATATCGCATCTCGCTTGGGGGATTCTGACATCCGTCGAGCTCAAAGCAGTATCCCAGGGACGTCATTTCAGAATGATGGGTTTATATTCCCTGCGTGGTACTAGCTGGACAAGCGCCCCTTACCCTCTAAACAATGGCACACTCGAGTCCACGGCATTGCCAGCTCACTTGCATCATACTTGACACCTATGCTATACGGCGGCCATAACCAGAAGAGATACATGCCTAATCATAGCAATTTGCATGCTGTGCTTATTTCCACATTTCATTTTATATTATGAATGTCTTGACTTGGAAACTTTTCGGTTTTTATATGATAGTATGATGTTTTGAAGTGGCCTGATAAGAGAGAAAATTATACAATACATGATATATCCTTGCGAAGCCTAGAGTAAGGAAAATCCAAGAATTCTATAAAGGCGAGGTGGCTCAGTCGGTAGCGTATCTGGGGTGTTTCACGAAGTCGAACTTAATTTATAAGATTAACTAAAATTATGGTATGCCACTGGTTTCCCTGTTCAATTTCGTTAGCATAATCACCACCCACTTCAAATCATCATTAACGTTTACAGAATAATTCCATTGTTATTTATTTCATCTTGTATTATCAATGGCTACATGAAAAAAAAGTCTCGAAAATCTTCATTTTCATTGGAAAGTTGAGCTACATTAAAGACACACACAGCCTACAATAATTTTTAGTCAATCTAAAATTTTAAGATCGACTTAAATAATAAAATTCTTCGTACCCCCTGTCTTTCATTAGAATGGCTCGGGTTCGGATGCGGGTTTGAACCCACGTGGTTCTTACTGAGGATTGTTGTGTGTTATCATACCACCCCCTCTAGCAGCGGTAAAACACTCTGTCCCTCGGTTAGGACATAAAATGGAGGTCCCGTGTATGTGGGAGAGTCACCATCCACCCACGTGAAAGACCCCGCTTCATTCATTAATTGATTCATCGCAAAGAGGAGGGTGTATACCCGGTGAAATGGTCCGCCCCATATCAATACTCACTTTTACTGAACTATGTACATATGGAAGATCAGCCACTGCAGCTGAATATGGGTTATCAAGCCATCTTGTCAGATGGAAAATGAAAAAAAAAAAACCCAAACAAACAAAAACAGAACAAAGTCAGAAAATGAATGTCCTGTCCCTTTATAAGGACTCTCACGTCAGCGGTACATACATACACACATAATATTCCCGAATTACATTAATCCTCCCCTCTTTCTTTCTCTCATTATCCCCGACCCCTTCTCTCGCCCCGGATTCTCATTTCCACCCCAGTACGTGCCCAGGGATTAGTGTTGAATCTGGTGATAGAGACACACTCTCAACACTATTTGTCAAGAAACAAAGAACTGAACTTGCCCATCGCTTGCATTAAAGAGAGAATATGATAAAGCAAAAAAAAAAAAATGAAATGGTCTCAGAGTTTTGCATCAATTAAATTGTCATTTGAAATGGATTAATGATATTTTTATACGTTTCGAGTCGTTTTAAAACGATTATGCTTAATAATTTCTAATTCTCTGCTAATGATTGTAAATGAAAAATGAACGCTATTTTGTTTTAGAAATTCTAGAGATGTTTTCCAAAATGTTTTGCAAAATATGTACATGACAGAAAAGATGACACAGAAATGTTTATAGAGGAAGCAAATACACCGAGCCAATGCATGAATCGAGGAAAATCTCGAGAATGACCCCCTCCCCCTTCAAAAAAAAAAAGACGCAAAAATAAAACAAAGCCAAACCAAGTGAAACTGAAAACAAAAGCTCCCAGAATGTGGCACGAACGCCTTTCCGTGACCACTCTGCATGGGCGACATTCGCAGAGTCCGTAATGTCCTCCTTTAAAAGGTTATGTCAACATGCGATTCATGTCTGTAAACATTACGGGGGCCCCGGCAAAGCCCGGAAAGGTGAGAGAATCGCGGCATTTGAATTGCATGAGTGCGAACGACGGCTCCGGTTGAAGGGGTGTTGTTTAAACTCTCCCTTTTCCAGATCCGGTTAATCTGAATTAACGATGTGGTGCCGACTCACGCGTTCTTTTCCCCCCTTTTGACCATATTACCCCCTTTTTTTCTCCGAGAATGCAGACATTCAGCAATTCAAACAAACAAACAAAGAAACGAAGATGTGTAAGAAACAAACGTACAAAATCAAATAAGACCTCATAAGGTTTTGATTTGTCCTTATCATGCCTGTGCTTGGGTGCTGTGTCTGCGCGCGTGATGAGCCTGGATTCTTTTTTTTCCAACTTATAAAGCTAACCAAATCTGTCAATATGGCAACCAAAAAAAGAAAAAAAGAAAAAAAAAAGAAAAGAAAAATATGTGAGCGAAGCAAGACACGTGTAATTCCATGAACTGTCTGGAAGAGAAATGTGAATTGCATTATTCACATATGGCTTTTTCATCGGAACTAGGTGATCCTCGTTGAAAGGAATGAATACTTGCACCAGTTTGCTGGATGTGTGCATTGGTGAGTAGCGCTCCCCATGCAGCATGTTATTGAAACTGCCTACTGTGTGTAAAGAACTGACTGTGGGGGGATTTTGTATGCATTCTGAATCTACGTGTGTCATTTTGTCGTTAACCTTATGTAAGGCATGACTTCGTAGCGTTTGAAAGTACAACATGATATATATATATATATATATATATATATATATATATATATATATATATACAGTTGTCAGCAAAATCATACTCCTATTTTTTTTTTTTTTTTTGCAGTTATGCCAATTTCTAATAAAATGATTGATTTACTGTGGCACTCGGGCATGGATTTGATACCTTACATTTTCACAGAACATTATTGAAAATCATTACGTTTCCAGTTTCATTTCATTAACATGACAAAAGAAATATAAAGATATTCATTTTAAAGGCTTTAATGACTTTATCCCAACTCGGACATTACAGTCATCAATATTGATCACAAGCCATTCGATTGTGATAACAGCTTTCAGTGCACTGGATTTAATTATGTTCCCAGTGAGAATTCTTACATTTCAACAAATTAACCAAATAATGGACAGCCAAAAATCTGGAAATAGCAATGTTTCTATTGTTATGCAAATAAGGTCAAATCCAACTTTAATTGGTAACCAACTTTAATTGGTAATTGGTCAAATCCAACTTTAATTGGTAACTTTAATGGCAACCAAATACATCAAAGTCACACCAAAGTATGATCATTCCATCATTTACTTATCAGAAAAAAAAACAATGAAAACGTTAAGGATATGAATAATTTTGCAGACAACTATATATATATACATATTCATATATTATCTAATAATGTTGTATATTTCTTTATGTTTGTACGCTTTCCGCGCTTTCAGGGTTCTAAATTTCTTTGAAATTTCGAAGCTCGACATGAATTTGACAATTCAAGAGACCCCCCCCCCCCCCCTCCCGGCATTTTCATTTGAACACGTTTGCGCTAAGATATAAACTGATTTGGTACTAATAGGCCTTATAATTATTGCAATCTATGAAAATACTTTCTTTTCTCTTGCTTTTACAGGATATGCAGTTCATTTTGCCTACGGCCTGTTATCAGGTCAAATCGCAGAAGGACGTTAGTCGAAATCACATAAAGGCGTGAATATGAATGATACATTATGAGATGTATAGTACTTTTATCTTTGTAAAGAGCAATTCTTTCGGATTATATTTTCTTCTTCTATCCTATCTTCCTCCCATTTCTCTTTCTCTCAATCTATGCAACGGAAAAAAAAAATCAGCAAGCTCCAATAATGCAAATATAAGAATGAATGGAATGCGTATATGCAGGCCTAAATTTCCTCTTTTACGATGCTGCCACCAGGATTACTGACACCTTAGCCTTCCTGCTGAAATCGAGGGGATAAATAACGTCTTTGATTTTATCACATTTGTGGAGAACATTAGATTAGAATTCGACCCGATTCGTTCCAACATTTCTGATTCCGCGAAGATCTGCGTGTGATAGCATGTCACTCCGATACATTTCATCTCGCCCCGACTGCCTCTGAAATTTAATGAAACACAAGTGTTTCATGACAAATGCCCTTTCCCAGAGATTTTACCCTCATTGCACGTGGCAGATCTCGGCGCTCAAGTTTGGCGCCGTATAACGTATCGTAATCAATATAGGTCCCATATTATCACCGTAGTCTTCCACTTCAGTCGTGTTTTTCGGTTTTCCTGCGAGAGGGCGAGATACCCAAATGCTTCACCTCAAACTGTCAAACTGCTGAAACTATGTACGTGCACTGACTGTGGGTTGTAAATGTGCCGGCTATAGGCCGAATTCCGATGGTTCGTAATTCAAAAACATAAATCAAAGTTCGTTATTCCGATGGTTCGTTAACCCTAAAACGAAATGAGGTTCGTGATTCCGAAGATTCTTTAGTAGCCTACGCAACTTCATTTAATTCTCTGATTAACGAATCTTCGATATAAGGTAGCGTTGATCACTTTCGGATTAACGAACCTTTGGAATATTCCACAAATGCTCGGATTAACGAACTCTTCTTCATTTTATGGTAAACGAAAATCTAGATAAACGGAATATATGTAATTCGGAATAACGAACCTCATTTCACTTTCGGATTAACGAACCTTGAAATTACGGACTTCACCAAAATATGTCAAGGTATAGGGCGCACTCGTAGTCAATGCATCTCGTTCGTATATGTTTGGCATAACTTATTACGAAAGATAATGGAAAGCGAGAGTCAGTTGAGTCAAATAATGTTGAACGGCCTTGAAAATTGGATTCGTGTCTGTCATATGAATATGTCGCCAAGCCTGGCTCTCTCTGGATAGGTGGTTTGATTTTGTCATAGCGTCTCTTTCCAGCTTTGTTACACCTGTCTATGGCACGTAGTCAACACTTCAAGTCCTCTCTCGGATCCACGCCAAAATAGTCACGGTGTTCATCGCTGGATGTCTTCAGTCCAACCATGGAGCTGTATCAAATGCTTCATGGTCAAACTATATGTACCACCGAGGCATTCCCGCTGACCGCCTTTCCTCTTTTTCGCCATACATCTGTAACTTCTCTCCTTGTGGATGCCCCAGATCTTTTGCCGGTGCTGCATATAACAAAGGACCGTGTATACAATGAATACCTTTTTCTGGCCGTCTGTTTAGTTCGCTCAATTATTTGTGGCCATTTGTGGCAGGATATGAAGCTACCCCTGTGCACGCATTTTCTTCTCTATCTCTCCTACCACCCCCTTCTTTTTCAAATTCATTCCGTGTTAAACATCGTTGCCAGTAGCTGTCCATAAAGTCAATAATAAAACATAGAAGACGCTTTGCACTGGTCTAGCCGTCAGTATGATCAATTATGATATCACCATAATTATTTGTTGCATGCTCCTCACGGGGATAATTAATTTTAACCCGTCTCCTTATTTGCGTTTATTATACATATGCTACCTTTTTTTTTTGTAGCTACCCCACTCGGAACGATTTGTTCCAAAGGTAGAAGTGGCGTCACCGGGATCAATAACTATTACATTTAATTGTGTTGATAAAGCTATGTCTGGTCCGATTATTGACTCCATGGCCGCGAGGCAGAAAGGTGGATAAAAAGATTCCCATGCGCCAAAGCGATTACGCTTAATTAAACATAATGCTCGGTACAAATCGCATTACAGGTCTCATTATCGTCGACTGGAAGATAGCAGTAATTCTTCTTTATAATATGCTTAATGAAGACGGTGGGAAAAAGACAAACACAAACAAAACAGGAAGTGGAGGGGAAAAGTATACACTTGAAATCACATTACTGCTGGAGTAAACGCGTGGCTGGGCTGCCTCAAAACACATTAACTTATGATATCAATAGCAGGCGCGGCTGGTTTAATACTGCGTCACTGGGGCAAAGGTGTGAACTAACGGCAAACTATCTTTCCATGTGCGCCGAGTTCCCACTGCGTGCACACGGTGAATTCAAAATTAATTTCGCGTGGAGTAGCTAGACTCTTGCGCGGCCACCTCAATCAAGCATTTGCCCGTTATTTTAACGCGCCTGGGGGAAAAACTGGAGCGGGGAGAGAGAGAGAATGCATTGCGCTCGAGGGTGTTTATGGTTTTAATCGCGTCACCTACCGTATGCCTAAAGGTTTGTGTCATAACTTGTTTCGATGACGCACGCTTGTCTTGCCTTCGCTGTTTTCACGCGCTAATGCAGCAGGCCCGTAGAACCTTCAACGATCCTTAAAGAGCTACTCTGGCAATGTTCGTGTGAGAAATGATGCACGGCTGCGAATAATTTGAAATGCATTTCTGTACACCGAATCTTTGATAAACAAAGAAACAAACAAACAAACAAAAGACAGAAGTTTCATCAAAACCGAACCTACATAGTTACTCAGTGATGGGCTTGTTTGCTTTTCATACACAGCGGTCAGACATGGGACAACCATGGATGTTAACTCTGCATGGACAACAACTCATCCATAAACTACTTGAGGTCCACGCAGTTTCCACTTGAATCAGCTTCCAGGATTGTACGGAGGAAGCTTACGTAATCACTACATCACCTTCCCTTTCCCTCCTGTCTCTTCCTTCAAAACTTGCCGCAAAGTTTAGAGCTTGTAGATTTGTAAACTTCAGCCCTTGCCAATGTGAACTAAATTCTTGGAAAACAGGGGAAAAAACACAAACACCACGTCATAAAAGTGAAGAGTGAAGGAGTTATTCTCCCTTCAGCTCGTTTTCAACTCTCCCAATTTATCCCGTCTCTCATGCGATGCTCATAGTGTGGTGAATGCCGCAGGGGTGCCCGTGCGAGTCTTGTTGTGCTGTCATGCGATCCGTGGACGAATCAGCGAATGATACATGCAAAAATATTCAACACAGGTGACATTAAAGAGGGGAGTGTGGCGACAGCTATAAGGCGCGCATTGGGAGACGTGTGGGAACTGTGGGCCAGCCTGCAGCGAGCCGATGCGCGCCTCTTTCCAAACGCCCTGGGTGTGTTTTTGCACTCGGCGGCCCTGAAATATGCATGCCCGGCTCCGGCAAAGAAAAGGGTAAGAGATACAAGTTGAGCTACTTGCCACTGCGAAGAGATCAAGTTGATACGGGTGGACGGATCGACTGAAGATAGAGGAAAAGGGGGTTGGGTCAACACCTAATAGCGATGTACTGTTACATCAGTTGTATCACTGTTTTTCCTCCAGTGGCGATTTATGCCAGAAGAAATAGGTTTGACACACCTCTAACAATAACTTGATGAAATAGCTTCTTTAAATTAACCCAGAACACTAATAGAATTCCAGTGGACATCTCCATGTATAATCATAGACTGCTTCAGATGAAACTTTTAGACTCCCTTTAAACTTAACTTGCTATTAGAAACCCATCAAGCTATAATTGCGTAGAAAACATTTCCTGAAATGTTTTACGATCTTCTACAGATAGTAAGAATTTTGGCATTAAATAAAACTCCAGTGTATGTATACTTGGTTCAAGAACCACTTCTGATTTCACCACCGTTTCAGAACCTTTCTTTATATAAAGCTCAGTGAGACAAACTGAATTTAGTCTGATTTCTACCATAGGTGAAATTATTTTCCCTACTTTTCTCATTCAGCTGAAATGATTATGATAGGACCTCCAATTCACTCCCTTTCAGGCAAGGTCAAACAGTGCGAAGATGACAATGAACTTTATAATAAATCTGGGGTGAGTCTTCTATGCCAAGCAACCCTCAAGGTCGCATCAGAAGGTAGGCCCTATAGCTATATGAAGGCTTCTTAACAAGGATATTTTGTTCCGACTTGCTTGTTAATCCACCTCCCCTAAGCACACACGCATGCAACCTGAGTATTTGAGCTTGTGTATAGTATCAAGATACCGTTGTTTGTTCATCACTAACCATCTTGCATTTGCCAATTATTGGATTAACGTTTTGCTGATCACGTTTTGATTGCCGTAATAACATTAATGCCATGATGTATATTTACGTGATTAAACGGCATGTAAGTGCAGTGAGCCTCCTTTTAATGCCGTCGTTTCCAGTTTGATTAATAAATTGCATCTCAAATTTGATGTCACGCTTCGGTAAAACATATCATTAGTTGTATGATGATGACATGCGTATATTAAGCCGTGTATGTGTGTGTGTAAATGTGCATGTCTGTTCGTGGAGTGGATATATTCATGTCCGTCTATACATAGGCTCGTGGAGTGTGCACGGTGCAGTTTCAGACAAAATGCCTTTGTACGAAAAAGACTGCATGAACGTGTGATGAGTATAGCCTATGGGGTGTTTTTATTTTTTTCAAACGGTTCTTTTAAACTGAGGTTGATGTTGACATCGTAAAGCATGTTTAACGTGTCGCTTAAGCTGTTGTCCATGCACAATTTCAAAAATATAATAACATGTTCAGACATGCATCATGAAACGACACTAAACTGCCAATACCTGCCTAATCCAATTTCACAAGTTAGTATGTGGTATGGAACAACAATCTAAAATGATACATATCTTAGCCACAGGCACACACACACACACACACACACACACACACACACATTTTGTTTTCAAATTTGTCTTTCATTTCAACGAACACCTGTTTCTAGAATGTACAATCATTGTATATTTCCTGATTGAGTTGCTCAGATATTGATTTTTTGAAATGTCAAAGCGATTGTTATCTAAAGAATGACTTCGTTTAATAAACCATCTATATTTATCGTTGTCTGGTAACAGTAGCAGTAATAGTATGTATTGTGAGGTGATCTGGCAAGCCTGATATCGGAAGGTTTCTATCACCTTCCTCTCTTTCTTACTCTTTCTGTATATTCTGTTATATATAATATCCTAATATCCACGAGTATCATGTTGGACCCCCTTCTCTTATTGCATTAACGTATTGTATCATCGGTTGCCAAAGGGTCAAGCTTATAGCTTATTATTGGCCACCGTTCTGTATGGCAATTCATAACACAGATGTACGTGTAATGAAAATTGCTGAAATTGTAGAAACTAGCTGAGTAGCATATTTGTATATATTATGTTTGATTATATTGAAAAAACGTAAATGATGCCATACAGAGAATGAATAATTCAAATCAAAATCAAATCAAATCAAATCAATTCAAAACAGTTATCATACTGGTGTATTTTAAATCGTGACATGTAATCGTGAATTAAGTTGAATAGGTATTAAAAGTATCGTCTAATTATCATGTTATATAAAGGCCTACAATGAATTTATGCGTGTCCAGATAGTTTATAACGCAAGCAATGCTTGTTCTCTTTCCCAGTAAATAAAACACATGATCATGAAAGTTCCTTAATATCAATGTCGAATTTGACTAGGTTTTTTGTCTTTGTTAATACGCTTTCATTTTTTTTTATTCATAAAAATTGTTTTAATTCACTTACCGGATTCTCAACAAACGTCTTGTTCTTACTTTTTCTTTTATAAATCCTTTTTCTCACCTTTAAAACACTCGAGCCCCCCCCCCCCCCAACAAAAAACAACAACAATAAAACAAAACAAAAACAAAAACAAAAACACAACAAAAGTAAGAAAGAAAGAAAGAAAGAGAGGGGGAGTTATAATTATGAGGACTGAGAATCATTCGTTCGTATTCAGCTGCCGAATTATGATTTCTATGCCAGAATACGTGCTAATTTATTCATATCACTGCAGGTGTAGCTGCTTTCTGATATTTGCTGTGTCTCTTCTTTTCCCCCTTGGTCGTTTTGCTTTTTCTTTGACGGCATAACTATAACAGGCCTTACCTCAGCCTTGACGAAGCATACATTCACGTGACTTGATGCAAGACTAGTATTAAACATGTCCCTTTAAAATAAAATGCGCGCCTTCAATAGAATAATGGGAGGAAAAATGCTGCGAGCAACCGGGGATGAAAATGTCTTTCTCCTGTGTCCGTAGAAACAGCGATGATCGTTCTCTCCACCCCTCCGCCCCCCCCCCCCCCCGAAAAAAAAAAGCTACAACAACAACTGGAATAACTCGAACCTGTGGCATGACATACGCTGCAAACGAACGGCGGCCGGACAAAATCAGGTTAATACGGAAAAGCGCCGATTCTGCGTCGTTAAAGGGCACATCGCTTCATACTGTATGACAGTTTTCGCCTGCTTTTTGTTTTGTTTCAGGCCGAATTGTTTTCGCACTTTTTTCAATCTATCTCGTGATCAAAATCACTTGATGATTTTGAGTTGTTTGAAAAGAAATTACCTTTTCTTGTCCTGAAGCAAAAGAATAAATCAATCATTACGAAGAGTCGAATGCAAAAACGAATAAACGTCATTCTTAAAGCATTTAGATAAACATTTTTCATCATCAAACAGAGGATTTTTCCAGTTATACTACACTCGTTAAATAACAATAAATATTTTTAAGGTTTTGCAATTGTCACATATATGTTTCATTATTTTCGTCGTTTGTCATCAGCTTAATCTCAAAATCTTAAACTGGTAAAAAGGGATATATCTCTTTTTGCATTTAAAGTCTTTATAATCATGCTTATACACTGATATGTTTTAATGTCCTCCTCATTCAAGTGATGTCACGAAAGTGGTGTATTGTAAACGTGTTCTATAAGCCAGGTAGTTTTTACATTGGCCGTTTGTTATCAATTTGCGTGTTAAAATAACAATACAATCTACAAAGATTTGAGCGAAGATGGTTAAGATTATTTCTGAGAGGTTTTTTTTTTCAGACTTTAAAGAAAGAGAGAAAATTCCAAAATCGGCGATCGTTATCATACAATAACCAGCAATACTAACTACTGGTGTTTACAAAGAGTATCTTTCTTTCGTATGAAAGAAAATTGGAAATGACAATACTGAGTAAATGAAGTAGGTAAGTGTATAAAAGTTATGTAGAATTAAAAAATGTCAAAAGTATAAAACACACACACACACACACACACACACACTTATTTAAAGTATTACCACAACACTCATAAGTCAAAACACGAACACGTAGCATTATAAAAGATGATAATCTCAGGTCATATTTTACGAATTACAAATATGAACTATCATTCGCAGTTGTATTCTCCTTGGCTAAATATATCGACATCAAAACGTCGGTGACGGAGCACCGTAATATCAGTAAATGCGTGTAGATATGACTAATGCTTGATTCTACCATGGCAGAGATATAATAAAAAGTTCCGGAATAACAATATGACATAAACGAAAACAGGTGCATCCTCGCTATAATAGTATATAGTTATTGTTTGTCAAACCGTTCTGCTTGACATTTGACATTTGGCATTTACACATGTTGTACTGTCACGTCTACTTCCATATTCCATCCCCCCGACCTGACTATGCTAATAAACTAATGGAAGAAATTTCATCTGTTCCAAGGTGGAACGCAGCCTGAATTTTCTTCCACCGGCGAAGTCGAACGAGAAATAAAACCGCCGGCTTCATTTATTCCATCCCATCACAGATGCATAATATTGGATTTCTCCATTCGGAACCCCCATATGCCGTACTCAAGATGCATGACTGCTATTCGCAGACGGGGTCATTTTGTTGAAGATTGCCAATTACATCTTTCAGCAAAATTGCAACTCCGGGTCCAGCTCTCGATATACGGATACAATGACGGGAGCAGCATAATGTTTTTGAAGTCTCGGCACGCACGCAGGCAACTACGGTATTCCTCTTTCTTTCCTTCATTCTTTCCTCTTTTCTTTTTTTCCCCCATCCTGTTTTTCCTTTCTTTTCTCTCTTTGTGAGTTGGATGTATGACATGCGCATACACAATAATGCAAGCGTGCTTTCACGTACAAAGGATCCACACTCCTGTCGTTTGGATAGCCGGTAGAGTAGGCACAGTGAAAAACAGCATCAGCAAACCGCGAAAAGACGGCCGGTAAAGATGACCTTATAGTCAGATAGGTTTCTTCTAATACATTTTTTTTCTTTTTGCATGAGCTTGTGGTAACGGAAATTTGCAAGACTTTAGCATGAATGGAATAAGCAATGAAGTTTTTCTCTGTCTCTTTTTTCTATTTATAAATGCCGGCCGTTTTGCGTCGAGAGTGCTTGCCTTCATGAATTTGTGAATGTGCTGTTTTTTTTAAAGGGTTCGCTGCAGAATGCATCTACGCTCCATATTCAAATATCAAACTAGGCCTTTATTATTTCTCGAGTCAAGGTCTTAAAGGATTCAAACAACATCAACAGCAACAACAACAACAACAACAACAACAACAACAACAACAACAACAACAACAACTCAGATCATACCATACTATTGGTCATATAGTTGGCAGTTATATTATGCATTTCGCCCATATAATAAAAGGAAGCGTCACTTTTGACATAGACCTGCCGTGAACACTGTACTCACGAATGTGGGAAGGTAATCCATTTTGCCCAAAGATGACATAATTCTTCACAACGCACGGCACGGCACTATGTATTCTTTGTTATAACTGGTATGACAAACCTGTGAGTTATTTCACTGATTGTGCTTAACTAAAAGTTCAAGTTCAAGTTCAGATTTATTTCGTTTTTCCACAGCAAGATAATATAATAAACTTAAATCTCATTTTCTAAAGCGAAAACAACAATAATTGAAAACTTACAAATGAAGAGTCAACTCTCCATGGATTATATGCAATAGGCTGCTAATAATTGTCAATTCGCTTCTCTGTTTATGACATATGAAATCTTAGAATTAATGCGCACCAAAAAAAAAAAAAGTTTTCGTGCATGGGGGAGGGAGTATAACTTTCTTCAGTTCTTATTAGTTAACAGTTACACTATTTAGATATAATTTCATATAGTGGGATATTTTTTCTCGCTCTCTTCCCAGACAAATTTGTCTGTCTCGACTATCACAATTCGATTCATAACGAGTCGCGGGCTGGATTTCTATATATCGTATCAGGAAATATATCATATTTTGGCTGTGATTCCATAAACGCCTCGCCAGGCTTCTTAGTTATGTTTATTATGGCAGAACTAAAAACCAAGTGCAATCACAAGGCAGAAACCTGGCATCTACTTTTGGTTACCAACTTACTGAAGCACGCATCAGTTTGTTGTCTTTGCCACCCAAGACTTAAGATGTTTTTATTTTCTATTATTTCTCCAGATTATAATGATGATACCTGACACATGCATAACGTTTTGACGAAGAAATGGACTAACCGACTTGATTCTTTTATAATGAACTATCAGCATATTTCGCATTGAAAGGTATGTGTGCAGTATCCCTCCCCAAAAAAAAAATATGGAGAAAAAATGCAAAAGTATGATATTATGTTTGCTGCATGTATTCCTCAAAGAAGTATGGGAAAAAAAGTAATTGCAAAAGTATGATATTACGTTTGTTGTATCTCTCAAAAAAGTATGGAGAAAAAAAATAATTGATTTTAAAAGTATTTCTAATGGATTGAAATCGTCATAAAAAATGTTCCCACGGTTACAGACTGTACGGTAACAAATTAATGCCCATTGTTGCAAAGACAAAGTGGGTCATATCTTTTCTTCTATGTCGAGAGACCATGTGCAAAATCTGTGCTTCGATAATAATATTAGTCTGTGGGATGAATTCTACAGTGTCTTTGTCTAATAGATAAAGGCAAAACGTGTCCGTCTACCTTTCTTGAGCACACTCCGTCAATACCGATCAATAGTAGATGTGAACATGTTCAATATCAGTAAATTAGTGTGTGTTTTTGAACTTGAGTGCAGCGCGCGTGAGTACGTGTGTGTACATTATGTGATGTGTGTGTGTCTGTGTGTGTGTGTGTGTGAGTGTGTGTGTGTGTGTGTGCATGTGTGTTTGGGTACTTGTGTGTGTGCATGAGTGTGCATTTTCATGAGTCTGTGTGTGAGGAATTTGTTTTCACGAACGATTTGTGCGTGCATGCAAGGTGTTTGTGTGACAGGCAGAGTGACAACAACCAGCACCACACTATTTCCCACGCATTTTACTATGGCCAGTATTTTGATCATGTGCCGTCGATTTCCCCAGCCGATTCCGACGCAAAAGTGATTAACAGAATCAATGGCAAACTAATGACGGGCATTAAGAAAAGATTGATGTATAGAACAATCGTGCTATTGCAAATTCGTCGAAGAAGTTGGAAGTACTCTTACCCCAATTAAAAACACATGCAAGCTTTACTCATTTGTGAGTAACAGCACCCTGGGTTGTCTTTTCCTTTTGACTATCATCATCATCGTGAAGCAATCAACAATAAACTGAAGCAAGGACAAAACTCTAAATGTTTTATAGGTGGATCATCTTAACGGTACCCGTCTGAAATACGAGATTACTTTGTTTCGATACCTCCATTTCCTCTTGTATTAATGGTCAGTAGTGAACAGTTGTACAAGCATCATTCCTGAAAATCCTAGTCTTGAAAAGTTTGAAAATTGTGTTCAGTGCATTATACAAAGACATAGCGACAGTACGGGCTCTCAGGGACCGCGATGTGCAATGAGAATATCGTGACTATTCGCATCAGCGTTTCGTGGAAATCGGACACTTCCACTTCCATGCAGTATTTTTCGAGTACAGAAGGTAATCCATTAAACATACATGCATTAAGATTCGAAAGCAATAATACACATACACACAAACACACACGCAAATACAAATATGTGTGTATATGTTATATCATATGTATATATTGCACACACACACACACACACACACACACACACACAAAGCGTCCGAAGTGAAGAAATTGTCTTTCTTTTTTTCTTTTTTCTTTTACTTTCAACTTATGATAATGAGACGAACGACCATAGTTGCATATCCGTGGTATATTGTACCCGGCAAACATTCACGGAGAAAGAGGACTATGGGAATGTGGGAGGGGGGAGGGGACGTTGGAGGGGTGTGGATGTGGTGTAGGGGGTGAAGTACTAGCCCTGCGTTGGAGTGTATTGTCTGAGACAGAATGCAAGTGCGGTGGGCGCATAAACCTCATCACCATCATCAACCCATGGCTCGGTTGGCACGCCATACGAAGTCTTGTCGTACTGGGTAGCCGAGTAAACACCACACGGTCAAGTGTTAATCAGAAAGGAAAGAGATAGAGACTCAGGTAGAGGGAGATAGATAGATAGAGTGGATGAAAAGGATAGGGATACATGTTGAGGTTGAAAGAGACACCGAGAGAGAAAGATTATAGTACGGAGAGAGAAAAAGATGAGATAGTGAGATAAGGAGAGACTGGGGGAGAGTGAGCTAGTGTATGATAGGGTGAGAAACTTTGCATCCCCCCACCCCCATTGCCTCTTCAAGTCTCCCAAACCTGTTATTATACCGTGTTTTCTTTTCGGTCATTCATTTCCGTTTGATTGGTCCATGGCGTTTTCTTTGGGATAGATCCCCGAATTAGGAATTAACCATGGGTCAATGTTTTAATAGCCTTACAATCACAACCTGTCTTTCGCTGAGGGCATACAGGAATGCACTGTCTCATCCAGCCTACTACTACTACTACTACTATTACTATGCAACTCCCCCCACCCCCCCCCCCTATTCCCCAGATTCTACCTTACACGCCACAGCAAATATAAGCTCTCGTCGCTGTAGATTTAAAGTAATGGTATGGCGTGCATGTCAGATTTTTTTTTTCTTAACGTAGATATTGTGTCGCATACACGAGTCGCTGTTCCATGCTACGGAACTCACTCAGAAAAAAAAAAACACGTCCATCTTGCATTGCCGACTGTTCCACGCGACGTTAACACGTTCTTAACCTTTACATTTCGAATAGATATGCTCAGCAAAGCCAGAGATGACATCGGTACATATTGACTTTTCCTGCGCATGCACAGGCAACGTCGGAGATGCCTGTTGGTTATTTTTTTTTCTTTCTTGTAGTCCTCCTCATAACTACATTCTCCTCACTGCGCAGCAGTTGAATAGAGGACTTAACAATAGCATTGCATGCTTGCGGATGCGTTTCACTTTCAGATGCACCAGCATCTTACAAATATGAAGAGAAGGCAATCATTTTGTTTGCAAAATCAATCCCGTGCACGGGGCAGGGACGAGCTGCAGGAGGCAGGGAGCAACATTTCAAAATGGTAAACTTATGACCTCCTAATCCGAAGCAATTTAACCAAACGCATCAAGAACCAGCGAGTAGTCTACGAGAGCGCCTCGATCGTTGCTACACATAATGTTCACTGTATATTTGCATTTCGAAAGCAGAAGGTACTATTCATGATAGTGTCATTTAAAAAAAAAAAAAAAACTTTCGTGCAGGAAATAAGAAATCCCCTTTGAAAATTAAAACTAATTGATGAATTTCGGAAAACGTAATACAAATTTATTCCTATTTCCGCCCAACGCTTATATCAAGTTACATTAAAAGAATGTGCGACTGCGCATATGGTTTGTGTTCCGTAAAACCATTTCCAACTGAAAATGATTCGCACATCTAACAGGGATGAAAAAATAATGTATACTGATGATACACAGAGAAATATGTGAGCATGTTGAATTTATTTGTGCGTGTGTAATATGCATGCAACACAAAGGATCATGCTTCTCTTTGTTATTGTCGAAGATGAATTGTGAGCCTTTTTTTTTCAAAACGACCCCCCCCCCAGCTGTCAATATCCAATCGCAGACATCAATTCCAATCAATTCCAATCAAGTTGTACTCCATTCTGAGTGAGAAAAGGTTAATTTTTAATTGATTGCATCCTGTAAAACAATCGCAGCGCTTGAGCTGTATAGCAATGCCGGCAATACTCTTTACCAGAGAAAATGATTGAAAAAAAAGCGAGAAAAGAAAATGTAACTGTCTTATGGCGTTCTTACCTTGTGCCATAACTTCAGGTGCGTTCTCCCCTCCTTGCTCCGGTTTGGTGCCCGCCGTGACTCCACCCTCGCCCCCTCTCGTAGCACCCTGGGTAGCCAGGGCGTCGGGTGCATGCGTCCCGTATGACGTAACCAAAGAATAGATAGGGTCCTCCGTCTCGGCGAAGGATGACGAACGCGCGGGAAGAAGATTAAAAAAAAAAAAAAGAAGAAGGACGAAATAATAGGAAACCCGGAACAGATGACAAGATGGAGTACCGTTGAGGCTTTGATCACAGGCGGCGGATATCCAATATAAATCACTCACACGGCCAAGATACCGGGGGCACGAAATGATGAGAAGACGAGGAAAAATGACATCTCTGCCCGAGATGGCGGGGGACAGAGAGAGAGAGAGGGAGGGATGGATACAACAACGAAAAAAAAAATGGCGATGCGAACCCAGTTGTTAAGCCAGTGATGACGATTTATTGGTTAGACATGTTAAGTGGTGGCCGAACGAAGAGAATGAGGAGGACGGCAGGTTGGTGGAATGAGACAAGACAAGCCGAGAAGGGGATGATGGATGGCGTGCCGACATCTGCAGATCAACAGTTGTCAAGGACGGATGAATGAGTGAACATCCAGAGTCAAGGTCACTCGACTCTTGGATGTTTAATCACGCTGCATACACTGAAGAACAGAAGGACCATCCAAAAGACATGTGATAAATTCCTGGTTTGATACACGCTCAGCTATTCTATTTTTTTCCCTCTCTCCGAGACACCCCTCTTGCCCTGCTGTCTTGTTTTTATGCCCTCTGTGTCCCACTGCAACGCATACAGAACTCGATTTGGGGGAAGAAGGGGGGAAAACACGCGTCTACGTCCGGAACCATCCAGCGATCGAACGAGCATTGGGCATTCTACACCTTTTGTGTCGGTATGTGCCAACAACCTCATCAGCAACTCTCCGTAGTCCGCGCTAAAGCCAGCGTTTTACTGGGACGCATTTTGCATGCAGCCGACCTGCCCTGCCCGATCCCTTTTATGCTTTATGCACACTGCAGCGAGTGTGCCAGGCAGTGTTTTAGCGCACCCAAAATCCATTCGGCCGCCGTGCATGCGTTCTGCGCGAGTACATACGATCATCGTGATTATTTCAGCTAGAATTTCGAATGGTAGTCTACGGGACTCAGCCTGCAAAGTTGCAGGTGGAATGAGTAAAGAGATTCAGCAAAGCGTCTACTATATTCAAGTTCATCCGTGATGAAGAGTGGATGCATCCTCTCCTTAGTTTGTCGACTCGAAGCTACCATAGTTTAATCATAACGATACAAATCAGCAGGTGGTTTTAAGCCCTTCTTTGCTCTTGATTGCAAAAGAAAGATATGATCTTGAACTTTGCTCTCTTCAGAAAAACAAAGCACGTCTTGTCATCAATATCTATACGTGAAAGATAAAGCATGTTTAGAGACAAAATATGCCAGCTCTATCAGCGTTTTTCGTTTCTGGAGAACTTAATCACAATATCTCTCTGCATTTGCTCTCTTTCGTCTTATAGCAGACAGTACGAGAGAAATAATGACTGCTATTTCATAATCTTACTGAGAATCGTTACCACTCCTGGGAAAAAAAAAAATCATCGGACTGATGCAATGACGGAAGTATTACTATGTGAATATCTAACTCCGTCTTCCTATGTCTCATCATAACTATAATATGGAACATGGATTCATGTACCAGAATGAGGGAATTATTATTATGAGAAAAAAAAAAAAAAAAAAAAAAACTCATCCTATATCGGGCTCCATGCAATAAAGGGAACAAGGACACCAGTTATCATCTACGTCCAATATCGGTCTGAATAACGAGGATAAAGGTTATTTGGGAATGGAACACTGTATGGTGACCGAGGCACACAAGACTATCAGGGCAACTCGCAATAAAATTGCAACAACCACTACAACAACAACACCCACTTTAGCTTCTGAGGGATTTTTAAGCTGACATGAGCGTTGTAATCACTCTTTTCATTGTTGTATAGGCAACTCTTTTTTTTTCCCCTCATGTGAACCAGAAGAATGGCAGGTTGTTGACAGAGCATTGCTGTGCGAGACTGATACAGCCAACGAGGTATCACGGTTACAGCTCGTTATTCCGAAGGTTCGTTATTCAGAAGGTTCTTTAGTCCGAAGGTTCGTTATTCCGAAAATGTGATAAGGTTTGTTTTTCCGAAGGTTCATTAATCCAAAAATGAGATAAGGTTCGTTATTCCGAAGGTTCGTTAATCCGAAAATGAAAAAAGCTCGTTATTCCGAAGGTTCGTTACGAACCCTATTTCATTTTCGGATTAACGAACCTTCGGAATAACGCCACAAATGTTCGGATTAACTAACCCCTTTTCGTTTTCGGATTAACGAACCTCTAGGTATAGGGAATTTGTGTGTTTCGGATTAACAAACCTTCGGAATAACGAACCTTCGGAATAATGCACAGCACCCGGTATCACACACCTAATTTATAATCGGCATGAGGGCAGTTTCATTTATGCCGTTTCCTCCCCCCCCCCCCAAAAAAAAAAAAAAAATGGAGATAACAACTAAACGTCAATAATAACCAGAAGCAACGATCGTGACAACAACAACAACAACAACAACAACAACAACAACAGTCCATAGTTGATGTAACATGGGACGGGATTTAGATTACCACACTCTTAAAGGACAATCTTAAGAGTGCAGTGTCTTTTGCCTCTTTGCCACCTTGGGTGATGCTTGATTTCATTTTTTTTTTTAATTATGAATCTTAAGAATAACCAATCTTTGGAATATCGATCCTTCGTATAAAACGAACAGTGATAATAATAACGAACTGTAACCCTCACATCCTGTCAATATCAAAACCCATGAATGAATTAACTGAAATCAAACGTTTGGGGTACTGTGGTATAGTGGATAAGACCAAGAATTTGTAAGCAGAAGGTCTGGGGTTCGAATCCTTCCAGGTGGGTTAATCCTTTCACAAGAGGTTTTGCCAACAATGTCCTTCTTTACCTAGGCATGGAGATGGGGTTACAGTTTATTATTCCGAAAGTTCGTCAATCCGAAAATGAAAAATGGTTCCTTATTCTGAAGGTTTGTTAATCCTAAAACGAAATAAGGACGGTAATTCCGAATTCTTCTCATTTTCGAATTAACGAACCATTGATTGAAATAACGAACCCTAGAATACATTTCATTTTCGGATTAACAAACGTGTAGGCCTAGATATAGGGACTTTTTCGGAATAACAAACCTTCGGAAAAGCAAAGCTTATTTCATTTTAGGATTAACGAACCTTCGGAATAACGAATATCACTCTAAATGGGTACCTGGCAATGCTGGCTGGGGTGATGATAATGGCAGGGCCCGTGGGAGAGCAGTGGTAACTCCTAAGCGGCTACCCTGGGTATTATAAACAGTTACAGTTCGTTATTCCGAAGATTCGTTATTCCGAAGGTTCTTTAATCCGAAGGTTCGTTAATCCGAAAATGAAATAAGGTTCGTTATTACGAAGGTTCGTTGATCCGAAAATGAAACAGGGTTCGTTGTGCCGAAGGTTCGTTACGGACCCTATTTCATTTCGGATCAACGAACCTTCGGAACAACGAACCCTATTTCATTTTCGGATTAACGAACCTTCGGAATAACGAACCCTATTTCATTTTCGGATAAGCGAGCCTTCGGAATAGCGAACCCTATTTCATGTTCGGATTAACGAACCTTCGGAACAACGAACAGCACCCATTATAAACAGCACCATAATATCACAGTGTTTTCTGGGTTTCTTTTAATTCATTGTTTCAAACATTTCATACATTGATATTTCGATTGTCTGTTGCACAATGTGTCAGCTTTTCCCTATGATTTTCAAGAAAAGCACAATTTTTCTCAACTTTGGATTTTGCGATGCGATTCTACACCGGTAAAATGGTGCGGGGTCACCGCTCTTACGGAAAGACCATGCAGAAGCTATGACGGACAGCTGAATTGAGAAAGAGGCTAACACGGATTCCTTATTTAACTATGAAATAATTGAGTTGCTCAGTTTTCAACACGATATCATTAGTCATAATGGCTTAATCATTCAGCCATTTCTCCCTTTCCGTCGAGAAAATAAAAAAGGCACTCGACAAAAGAGGAGAGCGAGAGAAGAAGAAGAAGAAGACGACGACGAAGAAGTTAAACAAGGCTATATCGGAGCCACAAGAAAAAGACGCAATCAACACGCTTCAAATCCCATGTGACTCGTGCCCATACATGCTCCGTGCTGATTAGCGGCAGCGTGAGATTATCTTTCTGTACCCACCTATACCTCATCCCTGCCCGCCGATTTAATCACTTGAAAATAATTACCAACTGCCCTCGCTTGATATATAGAAACAAAAAGAATAGATGGTGGGGATTATAGTGTGGTAGGAATTGGAATGGAATGGATATAAAGGAGAGACGCACATATCCTCAGAATTATTCCTTTCCACTTCACTGGAGGGAGTCAGACGCTAAGATGAAAAAGGGGAGAGACAGAAGAAAGAGGAGTAGAGAAGAAGAGGGGAGGGGCAGCTAGGAGTAATGAGAAAGAATAGATGTTTCTGTTATTGTTCCTTATATACCAATGTGCCGATTCTCTCCTTCTCCTGCATTCTTACCGGTATAATTACGTATATAATAAATAAAATAAAAAACATGCATGTGTGAAATGAAATGAAATATATATATATGTATATATATATATATATATATATATATATACATATTTGCATTATATTCAATCCAGGTTGTATTTTATCATTACTCTTACATCATGGAATTCAGTTTGCTTGCGTCCACGATGGAACGCGCTGTGGTTTCTTTTTTTCTTCTTGTTTTTCTTTATTTTTTCCCTTCCCAATTATTTTGATTTCATGTCAGTTGACATAGACATTGGTTCGTTTAATTTTGTTTATGTCGCTGTTTTGAGTATTTTCTGAGG
Organism: Diadema setosum; assembly: GCA_033980235.1. Lineage (NCBI taxonomy): Eukaryota > Metazoa > Echinodermata > Echinoidea > Diadematoida > Diadematidae > Diadema > Diadema setosum. The sequence goes on from CM067061.1 coordinate 10,164,097, forward strand.
GTCCCATATCGTACAAGCTTTGCTTCTTGGTGGAACCCTCCATTTCCATCCCCAGCCTTAGTTAACTTGTATTACGTGATTCATGTACAAATCAAAAAAGATTTTAATTGTATGGGTGTTTTTTTCATCTGTTACTCATTTTCTTAATAAGTACTTTGTTGAATCACATTCTGGAATTATTACAAATATCCTGTGCATATACATTGTATATAATTTCCTCGTTTATTTGATGGAAGTGAAAATAGATTTGAATCTTGAATCTTAAATCTTAAAAGAATAGAAGATAAAAACAAAAGAAATTTAGTAAGTAAGGACTACGAAGTACAAGGGAAAACCAAGAATAAACAAGCTGAATATTAGAAAGTAAAGTGCGCCAGAAACAAGGAAGAAGAGAAAGAAAAAGATATTAAGAAAAGAAGAGGAGGAAGAGGAGGACGAAGAGAAAAAGGACAAGTTAAAAGAATAGACAAGAAAAGAAGAAGTGAAACATGAAATGACAACATCGAGAAAAACATTACAAATAAAACCTTGCACAACAACAACATTACCATCAGAAAACGCCTAGCTATAGAGTCGTCGGCACGTGTGCAGATCGACTGACCTATTGGAAAATAGAGGTTGTAATTAATCAAGGCACATCGTAAGATGAACCAACAGCGCGTGTGAAAAGAGCAGAAGGTTCTCGTGCATCACAGGGCTCGTGGTCGCCGCTTGATTACGTGAACAAATAGAAAAATGGCAGGTCTTGACTACTTAAGAAAACAAAGAAAGAAAGAAAGAAAGAACAAGACAACTCCGAGATAGCCCCCGACTGGGACGCGTGTACGTCGTAAATACATAATGTTGCTATTATAGTACCATAAGAAGGAAGGGTTCGGGGCGGCGGGAGGAGGGGGGGGGGGGTTAAAGGGAGGGGGCCTCTTCATTTGACACTTGCATGTGTACATAATATAGTAGAATACAACTATAGGCTATTACTCCTCATTTCTTCCTGTTGTTGATGTTGGTTTGTGTGTGCATTTGTGTTTTGTAAATGTAAGCACCTATACGCAATTGTGATTCGGCGGTAGGCCCTATGTACACAAGTAGGAAAAGAGTGCACAGGGATTGGAAAGAACATGGTGTCGTTCATTATTTCAAAACCTATTTCTGTGTCTCTGTTATCTTTTTACTGCAATTCTATTCACTAATTCTGAAGGATCTCGCAAATTGCGATTTCCTTACAATGACCGCGTCGCATCTGGTCAATTAAAAGTGTCATCTCTTTTTTTGTCATAAAAAACCCCCACAGCAACACTGAAATACAACCACGGACAAATTCAATACAAAAGTCTGCGTATTACATTAGTACTTTTGTGGTAGGTAATATTCAATTCATTGCCGTCTCCTAACATTTATATCTATAGTTAGCAGTGAGAAAATACAATTGTGATAGGTTAACTATAGGCCTTACTGGTAGTTACTCATGCGATTTAATCGCTAACGAGCGCCTCTGGATATATTTGTAACATGGCATACACAGGATAAATTCATCTTCGAACAATCCATTGAGGTTCAAATTCAACTGAAAGTAGCTCACTTCAATACCCTTTTCATTGTTATTAAAATCGCAGTTACAAGATTTTGATTGCTTGGTTAACATCAAAACCAGATGATCGAACAGCATAATGCACTAATTCGATTGTTTTTAATGCATATTGATCCATCAGCACGGTTGTTTTGATCTTGCGTGATTGGATTGACTCTAGAAGCCATTTTGGTCCCTGGAAGCACTGGGGGTATTAATGTGAACGACAATATATTCGCAAATATTGTAATTTTGCTATGGATTCTGACCGATAACTTTGGAGAAATCTGCTCGTTTTTACTTGGATCTTGGGGACACGGTAATAGTCGGGCAATGCCACTGGCGTACGTGGGTTCACGTAGGTCATTGATCCGTGGGAAATGTCGTAAGGAGACACAGCTGATGGCTGACGCATTGTCAAGATTGCCAGAATGCACACACATAAACACACACAAACACACACACACACACACACACACACACACAAACACACACACACACACACACACGCACACACACACACCCTCACACACATACACACACATGCCTACTTGTGACCGACACACCTACATAATCACAAGCACAGTATACTTTGCACCCGTACCTAATCGAAGCCAATAATCACGCGTAAATCCTATCCAGTAAAAAAAAAAAAAACCCCACAGCAACACTGAAATACAACCACGGACAAATTCAATACAAAAGTCTGCGTATTACATTAGTACTTTTGTGGTAGGTAATATTCAATTCATTGCCGTCTCCTAACATTTATATCTATAGTTAGCAGTGAGAAAATACAATTGTGATAGGTTAACTATAGGCCTTACTGGTAGTTACTCATGCGATTTAATCGCTAACGAGCGCCTCTGGATATATTTGTAACATGGCATACACAGGATAAATTCATCTTCGAACAATCCATTGAGGTTCAAATTCAACTGAAAGTAGCTCACTTCAATACCCTTTTCATTGTTATTAAAATCGCAGTTACAAGATTTTGATTGCTTGGTTAACATCAAAACCAGATGATCGAACAGCATAATGCACTAATTCGATTGTTTTTAATGCATATTGATCCATCAGCACGGTTGTTTTGATCTTGCGTGATTGGATTGACTCTAGAAGCCATTTTGGTCCCTGGAAGCACTGGGGGTATTAATGTGAACGACAATATATTCGCAAATATTGTAATTTTGCTATGGATTCTGACCGATAACTTTGGAGAAATCTGCTCGTTTTTACTTGGATCTTGGGGACACGGTAATAGTCGGGCAATGCCACTGGCGTACGTGGGTTCACGTAGGTCATTGATCCGTGGGAAATGTCGTAAGGAGACACAGCTGATGGCTGACGCATTGTCAAGATTGCCAGAATGCACACACATAAACACACACAAACACACACACACACACACACACACACAAACACACACACACACACACACACGCACACACACACACCCTCACACACATACACACACATGCCTACTTGTGACCGACACACCTACATAATCACAAGCACAGTATACTTTGCACCCGTACCTAATCGAAGCCAATAATCACGCGTAAATCCTATCCAGTATCCTGCTCCCAGTTCAGGCGGGCCAATACGCGCACGTCTCATCGAAATAGAACTCCCCAGATTACCTGCCAATTGGACTGGAACATACTTTGCCCCCGCATTATGCAGCTCCAGTTCTCAACCAACGCGAACTCATCCCATAGCCATAGGAAAAGGAAAATCCTTAACCCCTCTGTACCATCTCCCCACGTTGGGATTCTAACCCCGCCAGATCGATGCGATCCTCAATACGCATCCACTTCTCAACCATGACGCCGTCTATGTGGATATACATGCCATGATAATGTCGATGCTCTAGATACGGCTGTGAACATGCAGGTAACCTAGAAAGCGTTTCATGCTTGGTGGCGATTGTTCCTTCTTTTCCTTTTTTTTTCCCCTCGTGTCAAACTCATCCTGGTTTCATGTTGCTGTCGTTGTTTTCTATTTTATTAGTTTTGTTTCGTTAATACACATACACACACTCACACACACACACACACACACACACACACACACACGCATTAATGATCTCGTGTATAGCTTCAGTGTAGTTCTAAGATTCTTTAGCGTTTCCTCCCGATAATGTGACAGTACAGTCCAACTCGTCAATCAAAAGAAAGATAACGCTAATACAGGCACTGAATAAGGTTAAACCCTTCGTTTCATGCTGACTCTCATATGCTAAAATCATGCGCTGATAAAAGTTTAAATTGATTTCCGTTATCGTGAAATGAGATCCCTGCAGTTTAAATGGCGCCACGCCAGTTAAGATGCCTGTAGACCCTGAGCTATAGGTCTCTCATCATTGCAGTGACGACAGACATCGTCGTGCGTATAAGAAACAAGACAAATCCGAAGGAAAAAGCCCTTCGAATTTTTGCCTTAACAATTGCCTATACAGGAACCCGGTGTATTATTGTGCACAAAACCTGAAAGGATCTCATTCATATATATTAAACCCCTCCCCCTCCCCACACACACTTAAACATACATAAACACACACACCAAAATAAACCAAACGACATTGAGGACTCGGCAACTTTGCGTTTCATAGTCTCTAGACAAGATGGGAGTTTGGGCATGAGATTTGCCTGGAGGTGTAGTGAGAGGAGGATAAATTATCGTTGTCTATCTTGACTTGATACGATTTTCCCCCCAGCCACTGCCAAATCTCATTCTCAAGAGTCCCCGTGGTTCAGGTGAATTAGACTTTCAATTATTAGGTTCTTGGTTCGAGTCTGGTGGCACCATGGGTGCGTGGTTGTGCCCCTATCGGAAAGTAATTCACTCTAGCCTTATTGCTTTTACCCTTCAAAGGGGACTTCAAGCCAGCTTCTAATAGGTATTCAAGTATTTTCTTAGTGACCACGTTTAACAAAAAATTCAAACGCACACACACACACACACACACACAAACACACACACACACATATACACACACATACACACAAGGTGGTTGCAAGATCTTCGAATAGATGTCAACGGTCAAAGGCTTTCATTATTTCTGCCTGTTTGTCCTGGCAGTTTTGGAACCTTCCATTGGTGTTGCGAAGTGGAAAAAAAAAAGGGAGAGACTGGTGGTGCCATGTACAATCACACCACCATTCAACGGTGCCACCATACACATAAGGTGTTAACGTACAATGGTACACTTATTGTGGTGCAGTGTACAATGTACAACTTTGCAGTGGTAAAGAAAGGATATCTACTTTGACGGTATCTACTGTACGCAGAATTATGAACGTAATCATAAGCCCTTCACTCTCGTGTTCGCGAGATGGCAACCCGTGTTTAAACTCGCCGTCGGTTGAGAATGAGAAGGGCGTTAAGTTGTCTCGAACACTAGGTTTTAGTGGCAACTTAACGCCCTTATCATTCTCAACCGAAGCTCCGAAGTCACGGATCATTAAAATCACTTCAAATACAGTTCTGTTGGGTTAAATACGCAGTGTTTTCAAGTATTAAGTAGTGTCCCATGGGTGACCTCCGAACTACACCAGTTGTTTTGACAGTGAATTATTGCTACACCTGACGACGGGCGATAAGTCGGATGATTACAAATGCAGCTATCAGTGCCTTTAGGCTTGAGTACATGGCAGAATATTATTCATATTGTGCGCTTGATCATTTTGCCTTCTCTTTTCTTTGCTAAGAAGCCGGTAGTTTGTCGGCGGGAGGCGCTGGGAGCTGGGCGAGGTACGCTGACCCAGTGCATGGATTTATGTTACACGTTTTTCTTTTTCTTTTCTATCTTCTTTTTTTTCCGGGGACCAGATCGATAGGAGACGGCAGTGGCGCGTCATTTTGAACCCGCCGAACCTTATCTGGTGGCAGGCCGGGCTAAAATCCCAGGGGAGACGCGGAGGTGAAAATCGGCGGCATTTTTAGGGGAGGTTTCAAGTAGAAATTCATGTCATGATAAAGAAAGGGGGCACTAAAAATGTCGAGGCGAGTGTCATGCATACACACACACACACACACACACACACACACACACACACACACACATATTATACAATCATATGTATAACATGGTAGATAGAGCATGGTAATAGATTTATACTATCATGATTATGTGATATATATATTCTCATAATATTATGAGGAAGATATATATATATATATGTATATATATATATATATATATATATATAGAGAGAGAGAGAGAGAGAGAGAGAGAGAGGATATTATAGATATATTTTATGTGTAATACATATATATATTTCTCATACTATGAGAGGAAGATAGAGAGAGAGAGAGGACATTATAGATATATTTTATGTGTAATACATATATATATATTTCTCATATTATGAGAGGAAGATAGAGAGAGAGGGAGAGAGAGAGAGGGAGAGAGAGAGAGAGTGTGTGTGTGTGTGTGTGTGTGTGTTCGCGTGGAAAGTGGAAATGTGTCTAGCTCACGTGTATATACATTGCTTTTATTAATCGTGCTTATTGCGTGCCTGCGTTGGGTTGGGAGGTTATACGCTGAAATCCAAAAGGTTAAAATATATTTTTCTGTTATATGTAAACAAGCTAATATGATGTAGCAAAATAGTATGTGCTTCTTATAATTCTTTTGCGCCATTCATCTGAGTATCATGAATTTGTATTTTTGTTCTCACGCTACATCGACCAACATCAATTGGAATCCCAGTTACCCCCCTGTCCGTTACCCCCTCCATCTTCACCACCTCCTCACTGGTGTTTTTTGGTTGTTATCTCATTAACCATCTCCTGGGACAAGTGAGAGATCACAGCTGTATCGGAGCAAATGTTAATTTGATCAATGCATGAGATCATGGAAATAAATGGACTCGGCAAGAAGTTGGACGATGATGTTCGCGGTTAAGCTATACAAACCACTTCCCCTAACACACACACACACACACACACACACACACACACACACACACACGATGCACACACGATGCACACACATGTAAAGAGAGAGAGAGGGAGCAGTTACATAAAGCTCGGTTATGACGTCATATTTCAGTTCCTGTTGACGTGATGAACATAGTCTGGTAAAATAAGACAAGGCCATTGCATACAGTCTTTGCGGTGGAGCTTCAGCGCAGGAGCTTGACCGCTTTCCTTTCCGCAAATCGACTCGTGTATTACAGTTGTCCTAATTCCATCATGTCTTTTTTTTTTATTATGGATCGTCCTTTTTTCCTCCCAGCACACTGCGTATTGCAAATGATGATGATAATGGATGATAAAAGCAGTGTTTGTTGTTGACGTTAATATTAAATATAGATGCTCAAAGCTAATCATCTGTGTCTGTGGTGTAATGATTGTGGATTATTGTGGAATAATTGTAAAAGTCCCACATAAAATGGAATGTACGGCATGTTAAAAGTAGACGCTGGCATGGTATTTATCACCATTAGATACTATGAATTATAGTGTGCAGTTTGCTTTCACAAACACACACACACACTTTTTCATGATATTCTTTATTTGAATTTCATTCATTCAATTCCTTCCCTCTCTCTTTATCGCCACTCAGTGAGTGGTGACTTGTATATTATATTCTTACAATGTCGTATTCTTTAGACAATCATTTCTGAGGCCATTGTCCTCGTCAAGCGTTTGCTTATGATGATGGTCTCCTGAATTTCTGTACATCAAGAGTTGCTTAATTTGTCTTTGAACAACAGATATACGGGAACCTTTGTGTTTGCATAAATGTAAGCATAAAAAAAGGTTTGTTTTCATTTTGCATTGTGTCAGAAAAAAAAAATGTTGGATATTTGAATTAATTCATTTATTTGTTTTAACTATCAGATTCAAATTATACTGTGCTAAATTAGTTCGTTCAATTGACTTTGTATTTCCTCTATGTATGATAAGGAAATTCAGAAATGAAATCAAAATCAAATCAAATAAAAAAAAAAAAACAGATTAGCTGTGCTGAATGCCACTTCTATCCTTCTTGCCGGAGACATGAAAGCTGACGAACAAACACAAACAACAACAGCAATACATCGTTCTGACATGTCTCTCTCTATATATAGGCCTATATATTATATACAAAACAGCAAAATAACAACGAAACAACGAATGACGGGGAAAATGCGAGTGGTATAGTCATCACGACTGAACATCTTGCCAGGACGGCATACCACGGTGCACGAAAACAGTGTATCGATCAGAAGATTGAGGAACGATTTTTCTGTACAGCTGTGTCCAGACGTACTCGACGATTTCGAATTTGTGTGCTCCGTACCTCAAAACAGTGCCTCGGTGATCGATTCATCCTCCGCTCCTCTATACGAGACGAGACTGCGACCCCGCCAGATGACCAAGGCTGATTCGTCAACCCATAATGGCGCGTCGGCGCAGCAGGTTGTCATGCTTTTTCTCAAAATTGGTGTTGTGGTACTGAAAACAATAACAAAAAAGTTGATCTTCTGTCGGGTATAGTCATCTCCCAAAATGCATACTCTTACTCAGGACAAACTTTCCCTTCCCCTTCCTCCCCCACCCCTTCTTTCTCCATCTCTTTTTACCCTTTCACTCTTATTCTCTCCTCCTCCTCCTCCTCTTATGCTGTATGCCTCTCTATCCCATCTTCTCTTTCCTTCCTTCCTTCCTTCTTTCGTTCTTTCCTTCCTCTCTTGTATCCCTCTTTCACACTATGTAATCCCTTTTCTTTCTAGTCTTTATCCCCGTGGTTTTCTCGTATTATTTCCTCCCTTTTCCATTCATCTACCCTCTGCTCGTTTGTCTGTCCGGTTCCTCTCTTCTGCTGTGAATCTCTCCTTCTCCCACCCGCAATGTCTCTCTTTCCCGCTCTCTCATGCTTTTTTAGGCGAGGAGGGCAGGCTGGGGGAATCTCTGCGGAAGATGCAAACACTCGGGTGGGAATTACTGACTGTGTGATTTCCTATTTACTATGACATTGAAAAGGGCACAGTACTGATTCCGGCGATCGGCAATTTGAACGCGGCGGCCGCCTCCGTCTGTGCCCACTCGCAGCTGTGCAAAACCATTGTGATAACAACAACAACAACAACAGCACAGACAACAACAACCGCGGCAGCACCCTTTGTATATCAGAATTTTAGATTCTGCGGAGCTGGCGAGTCTATAGGGCATAATATTATCTGTGAACACAAGAAAAGGGGAGAATTACTCTGTTAGCGGGCCGCTTTACAAAGTCAAGTAAAGTCATTGACCGCCGACAAGCCTTAAAACAGCTTTGAGGTTCAGATAATTAAAGCTTATACGGTAAAAAAAAAGAAAAGAAAATAGTGTTAACATGTTGTAACTTCTTCTCCTTCTTCCTTTTTTTTTTGGGGGGGGGGGGGGGGTTGAGTACGTGTGTTTTGCTTTGTTTTGTTTTGCTTTAAAAATAATGATGAGATTAGCCGAACTGGTTCATTGTGAGGCGCCTGACATCTCGGGATGACGCGATGACAGTTTACAATGCATTAACTTGCATCAATGCTTGTCCGATAATAACGGTTACATTATCGAAAAGTCCCACACACACGGTTACATGTTTCCTTAACCCGGCCTTTTCCTGCATCATTGTTCGGTCAACAGACAGTAAATGGATCACTTTACGATAAACCCTGGCGTGTGCTTCAAAATCTAAATGATGCTAAGATATTTCTGCTCGGAGATTTACGTATGTGAACGTCGAAACTTCATTGCAGTTATTGCCTCACTGAAAAAAAAAATGTTCAGGTCTTAACCCTTTGTGTGCCAGGGACTTTGGACAGTGTGTACAGCATGTGTGTGTGTGTGTGAGTGTAGGTGTGTGTGTGGGTGTGTGTGTGTGAGCCAATCATCATTCCTATTAACGCACAAAGGGTTAAACGGAATCAAGCGGAGGGGGGGGGGGAGCTTGGGGTTGGATTAAAATTTATAGCAGCTTGGGATAGTATTGCTAATCACTAAGCACGATGGAAAAGCTATCCACTATATGAATACATAAGCAAGCAGCTGCTATATAGAAGTACGATATTCTTGAGTATCTCCGAGCCCGGTGTCCCCTTGAATAAACCACCACTCATACAGTATTCATTCCAAGGGAAAACAGCCACAGGATTCTTGTGGTTGCCCGACAGAATTTCATGACGAGGGAAAAGTCAACGCACGCAAAATGAATTCCGGCGAAAGAAATACATTCTAAGGAACCTAGTGAAACGATGACCTTCTATATTAGGCACATAGAAACAGAAATATAAGCATATTTTGTGAGCATACGATCAGAAAATTTGAAACGCGATCTATTGAGCATTTGCTGACGTATATCATTGCAACTACTCATGCATTATTTACTTACCAGGTTTGCTCTATAGAAAGTAAGGCTTAAAGTAAGACGTAGGATCAATTGAAATTTTATCAGGATTAATTAATTCCACTTGCCATATATTGATCTTGTGAAACTGTCTCATTATTGTATGAGAGGAACTTGTAAATTGTAAAAGAAAAAGAAGAAAGCATTCCCAAATAAACTTTAAAAATCGGTTCATTGCTTTAGAAAACGATATCATCCCATTCCACTACATTATCATAGACTTCGTACTGGATAGAGCATAGATCATGTCAATTGAGTTCATGTTCAGCCCCTCACCACCCCCCCCCCCGCCCCTAAATTGCTCGAAGTTGTGTGTAGACCGTGACAGAGGGAAATTCATTGTGTGGAGCCTTGACGCAATAACACACGTGCCAGTCACTCAGGCAAGTCATCTGTAACAATCACGGTCATGGATTATCAGAATCCAACGCTAAATGTCACAGACATGACAATGAACTAGCATCTAGATAGAATAAAAGAAAAAAAAAAGACACACGAAATAGTAAAATTGCATGCCCGTGGTGAAGGGAATAGCATCACAGAAACTGGTTCCTTGAGCAACACAGACCTCGATAGCCGGCACTGCTTGTATGAATTAAACGAAGTAACGAAAGATACCCGACATGTGCATTTGCCCAACTCTTTTTTTTTATTGCACAACATTTTCTATGTTAGTTCAAGACAGATCTATGATTTTGCAGGGAAAGAAAGTTTTAATTTGCAAGTAGATGGATGACATTGTGTCCAGTAATGTGTTTCCTACGCATTTTTGTTTACTTTCTCGTGGCTGCTATTTCAGCAAGTTAAAATCATTTTGTGTTTCGTTTTTAAACTCTGTCATCAAAGCCCAATCATTGCTATTATATGAATTTTTCCTTATAGGACGCAATTTAGACGGTGCTTGATGGTTAGTTTCGAAATTTGTCAATTTCCGTCTCTCAAAACTTGTCATCTTCGGGGGGGGGGGGGGGCAATCGTATTGCTTGGCCTCGTTCAGTTCTCATTTTGTCGACCAGAGAAACAATCTACTTATGACATCTTGCACGACCCCAATATAACATACAATATCCACTAATTCGTAAGTTTGGTCTGTTCTTCAGTCTTATATGTGGTTGTTGTCAAGATATATGGTTACACCTTCGATGGACGGACCGAGATTGAAGCGGGGGTGAGAGTTTCAACCCGGTGTGACGCATGCTTGTTTAAAACGGTAGCCTCCCGCCAGCTTGGATTACCAATAACTATCGCATCCTCAAAATTATTTTTATCTTTTTGCAATCTTCAGGACAGTAACCAGGGGTTTTATCTTTCTCCAGTTCTATATGCAAACCAGAAGTGTGCATATATGGAAGCTAGAGTCCTTGAGATATATTCCGAGCCCAGAAAATCAAGAGGAAACGAAATCAAACCGAATTTTGAAATCCGTCCGACCAGGAGCAGACGTATACCCTTGTGTGTATGTCTGCTTCAGAAACGGGTTTTAATCTAACATCACATCGCATCCTGGTCGCTGATAAAGAATGCGATGACTAACCTGTTTGGTGTCTTGTTTCTAAATCATGCGCTTTCCTCGCCAGGATAAAGCGTTTTTAGATCTATTGCCATTTAGGTTTTTATCATATATATATATATATATATATATATCTAATATGGAGACTGAGAGAGAGAGAAAAAAAAGAGAGGGGAATGGGATAGAGTGAGAGAGGGAAGAAAAAAGAGGCGTAGTAGAGAGAGAGATAGAAATGGAAAGATGGTACAATGCATTAAATATCGAATCATGATCAGAGCCAGGTGCCAGAAGGCATTGTTGACGTCACAGGGAGTAAATACCAGACGATACGGCGTCACGATCAGTGTATGAGACGAGGTCGCAGGCACCTGACAAAAAAAAAAGAGGGAGAAAAAAAGAACAACGAAAATAACGCTTAGCAAAAATAAAAAGAGAGAAAAGACACAGTTAACAGGGTCTTGTCCTTCCGATTATCATCAATCCAGACATGCTTTGATTTCTGTCATATCGGCACAATTTTCACAGCTGGTGGTTTCCCCTCCGAACAGAGGGGGAAATGTGATCTGAAATTTTTTGTATTGCAGTAGTACACATCGCGCTAAAAGACTTCACTCCATTGGAGAAACAGGATGCAAATGCTGAGCGTAAAAAGCAGCTCAAATCAAAAGTAGGTTTCCCGAAATAAATACCATCTGCATAAAATGACCTTTGCGAAGGAATGGAAAAAAAAAAGAAGAACACACACACGCACACACACACACACACACACACACACACACTTTTCAAATTCCTTTGGGCACATACATATGGAAATCTATCTATTGCGAATGTATAGCCATCAGGTTTCGTGCAGTTGTTCCCTTTAATAGAGGACCGACTGAACTTGACATCTCACTACGAACTCCTAAACGATCTCGACGCCCGTAGAGTCGTGATGGGATATTAGCGGGGCGCATGATGGATCGACGCCCGCCGGCTTCGTGACACACGTAGAATCCACCCAGATAGAATTTATAATGCGATCGATTGGAGCATGCAACATGAACTAAAAAACTCTGAAAATGTGGCCACTGCCTGCGGGAAAAAGGCATACCGATAGTCGGATAGTCGGGAGGATGTAAGTACGCGCAGTCCTATAACGTACTGTAGTATTCCCTTTGCTATTCATGTCGGATTCCGATTTCGATGTATTGTACACATGGGTATAATATTATAATATCTATGATATTTTGATTGTCGTTATCATTACTATTGTTATTCTTATTGTTGTTATTATATATTTATTCATGATTAATATAAGGTTATTATGGTAACATGCTGATTCATGTTCACGTTGAATTAAACAAAGAAATTGAGATCAATCACACGTAAGGTGAGAAAATTCCGGAAACTGGGCGAAAAACCTGAAAAATTTATAATTTTGATTTTGCTTTTGACAAGTTAGTTACGAAAACAAAGTAAAATAAAGCGATTATGCTGTTACAAGTTAAGTTTTGTGAAAATATTAGTCGAAATTTTGGAACAACACTGTGTCCCCACTTTAACCCGTTGAGGACGGTTTGATTTTGCTACAACACGCATTTCCCATAGACCCTTGCCCGAGTATACTCGGGACTCGTCCTCAACGGGTTAAGGCATCATTGCTTGGTTTTGGCGCCTCTTCTTTCTGATGAGAATGCTCCTCATAATTCTCTAATTCCTTTTTATTTCGGAAGAAAGATTATCAAATTTTAAGCCGTGTGCAGGTATTTATTGGGAGAAAATTTGCGCGCCGATGATTTGATTACTCAAGTAATAAAGACGCAGTACATGTGGAAACAAAACAAAACAAAGAAAAACAAAAACAAACGGTGGACATTTCGTGTTTTTTAAGTTTATAGTCAACTTTCACAAATGTGTTCACGTTTATCTTACAATATTCATCAATGTTGAATTAAGCACGGGTGGCATTTCACTTTTATAAAAACTTGCTAAAGCTAATTCTACGATCATTGTTCAACAAGTGCATATCGGAGCATTGATTATATATCTTGAAGATTTAAAAAAAAATATTGAAAGCATTACCCTACAGACTTAGCTAGAACTTTGTGACAACTTCTTTTGTGTTTGTTTGTGTTTGTGTGTGTGTGTGTGTGTGTGTGTGTGTGCTGTGTGTGTATAAAAAAAAATAAGTTTATTCAGTTTGATATGTCTGCATTTTCTATGGAGACCATAAATCATGTGAATTAACGGCACATGATTATGAAAAATAAATCTACATGATAAATTCAGAGTGCAATGATCATGATAGGTTTTTAACAAAATACAATGAAGTCAGAAAAGTCAACGATACACTTATTTTCATCTCCAGAGAGAGAGAGAGAGAGAGAGAAGAAAAAAATGAAGGAGTCTGCCATCTTAAGCAGGTGTTTGATAGTGATGGATGTCTCAAAAAGAAAAAAAAATATATAATACAGAAATAAACACACATAAAAATGGGCAATATGCCATTGAAACTTGTCTTGGTATTGGGACACAGCTGTTTTCTTCCCGGTCCCGTATTACGTCCGTGGCAAATTTGCCTTGCAGTTGATTAGTGCCGATGTATTCATTCAAGTTCAGAAGATTTTTTTTTTCTCGAACAAAAGTAATAACATGAAGATAATCACAATTCTTTTCTTGTTGGGATAACAACTTTTGCCGTGATGGCTCTTTGTCTCATTTTAGAAATCTAATTCAGAAAAGTGTATCAAAATAATAAAGTGGAAAATTGAAATGTAATGCTGCAGATGAGACAAAGTGGGAACATCACTGATATAGCTGACTCCAAAATAATTGTTTCCGGTCAGAACAATGCTTCATTTTCGAAAACACTCTTGTCATTTAAAGAAATGATTCTATACGAGAACGTTCTCGTCTAAGACATGCATCGTGAATGAGATAAATAATTACATGACGTCTCATATAACATCTGCTTGACTTGAGATAGAAGAAATGACGTCAAAAGGCAGAGACAAACGTCATCATTGGTGGAAATAGGGTGAGAATCATTACCGGGATGACATTTCCAAAACGTGATTATGCGCCGAGAGGGAAATGATCGTTAGCAATGTTCATGAAATCATTTAAAAGAGAAATACACAAAGTTGTACCACTTTACTCATGTTTCATTCTTAATCCGTTTGGCTCCGAAATTCATCACTTGAATTCTGTCAACAGAACAAGCACAATTACACAGATATTGCTACACAATGGATTCTCGTCTATGGTACTGTCAAAATCAGCACATTCTAACATTCTGGCAAATACAGATTGTGGGGGAGGGGGTATGACTTTCCTTCAAGTTGTCTTCTTCTGTACAAATGGAATTTGTAAGATCACAACACTACATTTCTAACAAACATGACAAACATGTCGGAAAAAAGCGGAAATCGAACATGTACTCTGCAGCTTTCCTGTTTTCCAAATAAAGAATGAGAGAAAAAAAAAGAAAGATAATAGATGTAATTGGCCGATATCATAAGATATTCGGCAAAATTAAATGATTACCTGATTGTTACATTTTTTCTCTTTGATTGGAAAGCTTGATATATCTTTCTCATGATCTTCTTTTTCACACCCCTTGGTGTTTAATTTCAGCTGTTAAAGATCAAGAAAGCCACAATTTTGATTCATTCAAATTATTTGTGCTTACCTATTTCCCCCATGCTTTACCCAAGGCAATAGTAAGGTAGAAAATGTATTTGAGAAAAAAATCCAACTGAAATTCTTGCGAGTATTCAATAATATTATATAACATCTTATTCATGTATGTATATAATTTTGCAATTATATGGCAAAATGAATAGATAGATAAATAGATAAATAAATAAATAAATGAATAAATAAATCATAGTAATAGGCCTATCAATAATAATGATACTACAAGACTACTACTACTACTTCTGCTACTACTACTACCACTAATAATAATCATAATAATAAAGAAATAATAGTAATGATAAGAATAACAAACATAAGATTATTGTTATTGTTGTTATTATTGTTAATATTATTATTATTATTATTATTATTATTATTATTATTACTATAATTATTATAATTATTATTATTCTAATTACTATTATTATTATTATTATTATCATTATTATTATTACCATTATTATTATTAATATTGTAAGAAAAAAAAACATGGAAAAGGCCATGAGTTTCCGAGGGAAGGGAAGAAAGAAGAACAAAAAAAGGAACAAGGAATAAGAAAATCAAGCGCGTTTAGAAAGGTCAAACTGGAATCATACGTGGGCACTGAACCAACGTCTTTTTTCCTCATGGACTTAGAGAGCGCTGTTTGGCAAAATCCTGTCTGCTTTCAAACGGCGAATACTGTCCCAAGCAAACGATATGATCTCGCGGAAGGAACAACTGCAGCCATAATCATTGAGAGCATTTGGCGTCGTAGATGGCGCTAATCAATACCCAGGTATGCATCTGGCAAATAACGGCTGTAACTGCCGCGAGAATTACAGCATCTCTGTGACATTCAGTGAAAATAGAACAAAATAATATTCTCTTACCTACTCCAAGGAGTTTCAGTCAAAAAAAAAAAAAAATGTCACGGAGTTATATCCTTGAAATGTGAAACAGGGAGGAATTCACAATCCATAACTATTCGCATTTCATTTCATAACACTGCGTATTGCAAACGAAATTGTTTGAATGCAAGATCTAATGAGTCACACATGGAATTCAGTTTCAAACGAAGGGGGGGGGGGTACATCTGGAAGTTCCGAGGATTTAACCACTCTCGGGGGGGGGGGTGATGTTTAAAGGTGAATGCCGATAATAAGAAGAAAAAGGTATTTAGGGTTAATGGAAGAAATTATCATAAGTTTTCTATTACATCATAAGTTAAGCTGGCAAATTACGGGATTGTTGATATCTTATCACTTCCTTACTACCACTGAGGTGATCCGGTAGACTTATTGTTTAAGAAGTTATTTCTGTTTTGTTTTGCCCGTGTACGTTTTTCAACGGAATCACATACTGAGAAAACACTCAAAATTAACTGTCGTGACGAAATTTGATTATTGTTCAGAAAAGAACACGCAAACATGTTTGACATTTAAGATGGGGAAATAGAATGGATGTCTTTCCTAGAGATGAGCTTTATGGCCTTGGTGTAAACAATAGCGCACTGCCCTCCTTTTCTGGAAACCAAACACCCAAGTAACGATGTTGTTCCCCAAAACGATAACATTTGCAGATTCGTTTACTTTAATAAACAAAATCAAACCTCTATTGAATCTCCCAGAAATTGAAAATTCCATGTGCTAGACACTGTTTTGACGCTGGCAACGCGATTTTTGTGAGAGGACGGCTCCTTAGGAACGGAGACACCACCCCTTTCCATGCCACTAAGTCCAAAGTCCAAAGGACTTTTTCGTTTTCTGTTGACGTTCCCGTACCTTAAGATTAGCCAAGCCTTGGAGCGCAATCCCCGTGATACGCACTTTGCATATTTTATTTGGGATTTCTTGATACGCCCTCGCACCCTCCTGTGGCATATAGAGGAATTAACAGGGACATTTCCAGCTCCGAGGGTTATATATTTTTTGACGTCTATATATTTCAAAAACAAATATTCCGCACGTCATCAAACCGTTATACTGGAATCTCAGGAGAAGAGACAGAGTAAATCTTAAATGTCACTGCATCCGAGGATATCCACGTGTAGATGATAATACTCGAAAGTGGACCAAAGTAATATAAGCCACCCAACTCACAGTTTTAAGCATCTACTGTCAAGCTTGTTTTGTTATTTTAACAGAAAGAAAACAAAGGAATCTCTATTATAAAAAAAGATGTTGGGTTCATAAGTTGACATAAAGTATTTGAACTCCATGCCTGCTGAACAAACCTCATAAGTCCTGTTCATAATATATTGGAATATCAGAAATAAAACAATAATTACCAAAAGTGTCAAAATTATCATTCAGCCCTTTGTAGCTGTCTTAAGAGTGCATGGGCTGCACTTTATGTGACAGTGTGTTATTTGAAAAAAAAACACATAAATATATATTACAAAACGTAATTTTTATATTCTATGAAACAAACAGAATTCCAAAATAAACTACATGTGATCCCTGATTACGTTTTAAGTAGTTTAAATAAAACAAAATCAAACACCTACAAGAGCGATATCAGTGACAACGACAGCAATAACAAGAAAGACAATAACTGAATAAAAATCACCGTCACAAAGTAATGAGTCAGACATGAAAGGACAAAGACAACAATTAAATATTCCCTGTTCGTCATTATCTAGCCAAGTTTTACATGGTAGGAAATATTAAATGATAGAGATTAATAATAATAAATGACAGAGAATACAGTTTCAATTACAAGTGGCCACATAATTAGATCAACCAGTGCAGTCGCGAAATGAAGATGCTGCGTAATTAAAAGAACAAATGAGTAGATGCCCGAATAAAAGAAATCAATCAAATGTATAGATAAATGATATTAAACATAGACAAAGAGATGATTGTACGGTAGATGTGATAGATGCACGAAGGATCTGTTTCCAAAGATGAAAGAAACCATGCATCTAAAAGGTTGTTCCACTGGTTCGGGAACCGTTGCACCATTTATTCGTTAGTATGTGTTAGCTAGGGATTGTGTGTTAAGGACGGTGCGTATTCTCTGAATCTGTTGGATGATGTGTTGCGTAATGTGTTCATATAGAGGTTGTATTGTGCAACAGTGACTTTGTGCAACCCGTCAGTACTGCGTTTCTCTACTCAAATTTCTCCTTTTCTCCCCCTCCCCTCCCTCTCTTTCGCTCACTCTGTTATCTGTAGTCCCATCTATCAGTATTCATTGACCCCTTTTCTACTCTTTCTTTCTACGTATCTACCCATCAATCCGTGTCTATCCCACGCCTACCTTCTCACTCATTTCGTTTGTTTGTTTGTTTGCTCGTTTCTTTCCTTTCTGGTAAGAAACTGACGTTTTTGGAATGCATACACAGAAAAAAAAAATCAGGGTCTAATCGTTTTGCATCCTCTGCACGGTTTCTCAAGGCTGCCATGCACGGTACCGGTGAGCGATAGCTTTGGCGCACTAATACCCCTCGTCACTCTTCTACCGCCGCTCCACCCCTTTGAATAATGCATAAAGACGACAAGCAGGGAGAGGAAGATCCACGTATAGGGTCCTGATCGGCAGGGATTAGTTTTGAAGTTCAGATCATTTTTGTGTCGTCTCAGTTATCAGGTTTTTTTGATGCAGAGCTGCACAGACACAAGACAGGACGACCCGTATTGAAATGACGTGCATGAATGGAAGAGATGATAAAGACAAGGAATAATTCATGTCAGCGAATGGACATTATTATAGTGGCAGATGAATGGCTGAATTCGAAATCGTCGATGACATACAGTGCCACATGCATGATGCGAACAATTTGCAAAATGATACGGAGTTGGTTGAATTATCCTAGTTAATGCACATACAAGACGATGCCAAATTTTCATTATCTTCGTCGGTGAGGAAAGACAATTCTTCATAGAAACCTATTAAAATTGTTTGTCGTGTTGTGTTCTAGTGACCCTGTGCCAGCTAAAATATACATTTCAACGTTCCTTAACTTTTGGATTCACATAATTATCAGAGTAGGCGATGTATTAGGAAGTGGATACATCTTTGAATATCACCCATACTAACAAGTATAACATATCTAATGTCGGTCTTGTAGTTATGAAAATTAAGGTCCGCCGGCAACGTTGAGTAACCACCTAACAAAATTACTGCCTAGCAACCAATTCATGCCAATATGTTACAATATACTAGTATTCAAGTGTCAGGCTAAAGATTCAGTTTTCCCCATCAAGTCGTTGCATGTGGATCTTTGATCTTTGATTATACTCTTAAAATCCATTCGAAGCGGCAACCACGGAGTTTTATTATAAGGGTGACCCAGGTGAAATGAACGTTTTCATGTTTGTGTTACTTTCACAGAACCATCACACACCCTTTCGTCTGTTTTCTTGGAGATTGCTACACTCGCCTCAGAGTTGTCGTCTCGCAGTATGTTAGTTTTTATCAGTAGCCTGACCAGATAAAAAATAATATGACATTTTCACTCTGAACAGATTCACATCGAGTTACTGATGACTACCCATCATGTCATATCCGTTTAATTACTAAAATAGTGTGATGGTAGAAACTGAATCAGGATACCCTACATAACCCCAAAGGTACATACACAAATGAAACGCATAAAAACCTGAGATTTGGTTCCACGTTATTTGTAGGTCCTGAAAAGTCCAGGAGCAGAATCCCAACAAATTATTTTTGGTTGAGACGTACCTAATTAGACCCTTGATCTAAGGAACGTCGATTTTGGCCGCAATCGCCTACTGTTTCCCCATCGCCCGTTTACTTCAGAGAATCATAGTCTTGATGTTCTGATGCTGAAATCGATCTGGGGTAAACAGCGGATGCTCCAGGAGCTATGGCGTGTCAAGACTGTTATGGAAAAGGCCAGTATGAAAATGGTGAAGAAGTAAAGTCTCGAGTTTGAAGCCCTGTCTACTCAGGATGCGGACACATTTTTGTAGCGTTTTGTCCATCAATCATGGGTGTCTCGATTGACCTATTTCCATTAGATGTATCAACCTGAAAGGAATAAACAAGAACTGGGGGAAAATCAAGGAACACATCAATAACGTCTTGTCTCCTCCGGACGACCAATTACAATTTCGATCTGTCATCTATTCACTCGTTTTCAAATAGTGTTGAAAATATCATGCCGTCTACGCTTACAGTCAAATGTATACCTTTTGAAATGGTTCTGAATGTACTACACATAACTGCAAACACAGAGTACAGAAACGTAGATTATGATTTATTTTTTCATAACTTGGAACATTGACTTAAATGTGTAAAAGTGATAAAAAAAAGTTATAATAAAAATGAGCCATTACGATTTCACAGTCAAATTCGGTTCAGAAAAAAAAAGAGAAGATGTTATAATCATTATGTGTATGTAAATACATGTTAGTAAATTTGTTCAACGTTGTGACATGGATTTTTTTTCACATTTCTCGTATTGCGGATGTTTGCATAAATTCTCACTGCTATCGCTGAAAATGCTGAAAAAAAAAAACAAACAAATGGAAGTGTAAGTGAAAAGCTATAGTCGTCACACACACCTCGGATTTCGTTCTGTCACCCATTGGCTACATATGCCTTTACTTTCTATCAAAGATGTTTGCTTACTGCACCTTAAAGGTGGACGAGGACTTCGGTAAAATACACAAATGCACGAGCGATTTTGAAATGTATATATTGCCATTCTTATTCTGCTTAATGTGATATTCATTCACTCAAGGTTGTTTAATATATTATGCTATACTGATACATATGACATATGAATATAAGAATTCATTATAAGGGTTCGATTTTGAAATGAAGAAGACACTTTCTGCTATTAAAGTTCGAGAGTCATACCAGAAATGACCTCCATGTATGACTAACAAGACTAGGTGGTTAACACTCTATTCGACTCTTGATGGATGCATATATGAAGCATGCGGTTTTGGATAACCCTTTTTGGGGGGACTTGAAATTTCTCTCGACAACGGGCGCGCGCAAAAGGAAAACCGGGTGGCGAGCGCTATATCCAGGAGACTCTCTAATGAATTTAGGTAATCTTAGACTTTCTCGATTTGTAAAATTACCCAGCGGAGTTCCGTAATCAAAATTCTATCAGCGGCCGTGAGAGAATCCATGGAGCATTAATATGACGATGAGAGTGTGGGTTCATTGCATTGGAAAAAAAAAAAAGGACGCAGAGACATTGTACGAGAAAAAAAAAATCATGAAAAAAGGAAGTGTCTTTCACCCTTCTTGATTCTCCACTCTGGTATTAGGTGTTGTTTGCCTTTCAGGCCCAACACATTTTTCAGCATATGATTATGTACTCTGAAACTACAATAAAACATGCCTGAATCTCATGACGAATTTGACTGGATAAGGTTGAATTCAAGTAATCTTAAATGCATATAAATAGACACATTTCAGATTCATGAACTTAATAGAACTGCAACATATTTTTTTCAATAGCGAAAACGCGATTAAAGAACCGGAAATTTAACCAAGGACAGATATCAACCAAAATTGTTTTATGTTTAGGGAGGGATACGAATTTTCGAAGATACACTTGTATTTTTTTTTCCTCACCACGAAATAATGTTAGAGAGAAATGAGTGACAGAACGTGGAGCAAGGGTGTAGAATGTACAAAAGAATAATACATTCTTACATTTATGAAGCTTCTCATGTCCTTAGTTGCCTACAAAGAGTTGTGTTTATTCGAAGTCTTGCAGTACCACAGTCATCGTTGGTTTAAAATAATTCTCAACTTTTGAAGTAGGAGCTATAACCGTGTTATATGAAGACATGCTTTACTTTGACTTTGTTTTGTTTCGATTTATTTCATAGCTGTGGGGATGTCATAGTCTTGTCTTGTCTCGTTTTGTTTTGTTTTTCTGTCCTGAAAGAAACCACGTTTCTCGTATTACACTTAGTTTCATCAAATATCCCTCGGATATCATGGACCGCGTGGAAATATCCTCTATACAAATGAAAACGGACGGAGAGCCTGTCACATATTAGGTGTTGTTTGCCTTTCAGGCCCAACACATTTTTCAGCATATGATTATGTACTCTGAAACTACAATAAAACATGCCTGAATCTCATGACGAATTTGACTGGATAAGGTTGAATTCAAGTAATCTTAAATGCATATAAATAGACACATTTCAGATTCATGAACTTAATAGAACTGCAACATATTTTTTTCAATAGCGAAAACGCGATTAAAGAACCGGAAATTTAACCAAGGACAGATATCAACCAAAATTGTTTTATGTTTAGGGAGGGATACGAATTTTCGAAGATACACTTGTATTTTTTTTTCCTCACCACGAAATAATGTTAGAGAGAAATGAGTGACAGAACGTGGAGCAAGGGTGTAGAATGTACAAAAGAATAATACATTCTTACATTTATGAAGCTTCTCATGTCCTTAGTTGCCTACAAAGAGTTGTGTTTATTCGAAGTCTTGCAGTACCACAGTCATCGTTGGTTTAAAATAATTCTCAACTTTTGAAGTAGGAGCTATAACCGTGTTATATGAAGACATGCTTTACTTTGACTTTGTTTTGTTTCGATTTATTTCATAGCTGTGGGGATGTCATAGTCTTGTCTTGTCTCGTTTTGTTTTGTTTTTCTGTCCTGAAAGAAACCACGTTTCTCGTATTACACTTAGTTTCATCAAATATCCCTCGGATATCATGGACCGCGTGGAAATATCCTCTATACAAATGAAAACGGACGGAGAGCCTGTCACAAGTAAAGATGCATTTCAATATTTGTGATCATGAACGTGCGTCACAAATCACGCATTATATGCCGAGAAATATCCCGTTGGCAAATCGAAAATCACAAATGATTACCTGTTAATCGGTGACATTATATCAGATTGCGCGAAGTGCAACGAGTTTATTTGTATGAAGAATAACTTTTTGTTTTATTTCGCAGTCTTCAGTTCCAATCGTTATACCAGCTCTCAAGGAAATGGAACGTTTACTCAAATTTCTTGAATACCTCATTTTGGTGTCGTGCATACCAATGTGCACAGATTACATATTGTTTTTTCTTCTTGCAGCTGGCGTCTCTCTTCTAATGTGTTTCGTTCGAAAAGATTGAATTGCAGGTTCTGAAATCCTTCTCTTACCGGTGGAGAAAAAGGCAATCGCCCATTTTGGGAATAGTGAAATATAATCATAATATTGGCTCAAATGAGCGATATGTCTTCCGGCAGTCCTATGCTTTGTAAGCGACAGTAAGGTGAAGGTCTCGTTGTAGCTGAGCGATGGAAACATATTATGTCGACAGAGACAGCGCGAATCATACGTTCCGAAAATCTTATATATTTTGTATACTACGCTGGTCCTTCTTTATTAACATTTGGCATTAAATTCATGACTTATCTTGATAAGATACATGGTGACGACGGTATTTAACAAAATAATTCAGAGCCTATAGTGCGTTAAGATGTTACCCATTCCCATTATTCTCTTTCTGTATCTGTTTTTTTTTTTCGTTTTGAGCTTTTCGATCGGGTTTCTTTTTCCGATTAACTCAAACATCTTAGACAAATCTACTACTGTGTTGTCATTTTGCGTTAAGAAAATGATAAAGGGCTTTTATTTGTAAAAGTATCAAGTTTATTAGATAATACTGAAAGTCATGGCGTGGTGAAGATGATATTTTGTAGATTCATTTCAAAACGTGTGTCAATCATGTCAACCAGGTATCAAACAATTACTGTTCGATAAAGCATTTCGTAGACGTCACTTAATGAAAGAGGAAACATAATAAATTTCACTGCCGTTATAAATATATTCAAATCGCAATACGGTGGGTAAAAAAAAAAATGCACATGCAACAATGCGACTTTGAGGAAAGTGGCTTTGAAGTTCAGGATCCTTTTATTCACCTTTTATTTCACCTTCACCGATAGCTAACGTCCAGCATGTATTTCGTTGCATTTCTCTAGAGTGTGTAAATTTGACAAAGGTGCTTCACGATTCCATTATATAAACGTCTGTTGCCGCCTAAGTTAAGTAGAGTACTAGTATTTTGCACGAGGAGCAGATGTGGATGGAACATACAGCCTGTAATATGAAGCACAGATGTAATTGTTGTATGCCAATATTGTTAGGCAAAGATCTCTTTTGCGGACTTTTCAATGTATAGCGGCAGCCTCTGAAGAGAATGGGGGAAGTGTGGGAGATATTATAGCAGTAATGCCATATTGTGCCCTGCAATTTGCCTCAGTTCAACATCATAAATATATCATAAATGCACTTGGACTTTGCACTTACTTGCTAATAGCATCTAAGTATTAAATCGTGACAGTTCATTCTCGTTGCCACCCTACGGACTTTAATAGGTCAAGTTTCTAAATCTGAAGATCAGCCCTCACTAAGAGACGGTTCCGATTCGACAAGCTTTTAACACACAAAGGCCACTACATCTAACATATGCAGCACTTGGTGAAAAAAAAAAGACTAGATTGAGGTTGCAATATCTCTCTGTCCATGGTAAAACAAAAGGGATCTAAGAATGTCGTAAAATCAAGTGCTTCCACAGATCAAAGCGAATACATTATGCGTGTCATGGAAATGTGTAAAAGGCGCACCATTGTGTAATGTACACCTCAATTTACGTGATTATGTTAAAAGACATAAATTGTCTTCCTAGTAAACCTTTGCATGGTAACTTAATATAGGTTTTCCCGGTCAATTTCATACTTCTGTCATTCAAGTTCCTATTCCGAGCATTCGATTTCACGCATTCCACGCTCGCAGCACTGAATCAGCAATCAAATTCAAAATCCGGTCATTCGAATTCACTATCCGAGCATTCAAATTCACTGTCGGAGCATTCAAATTCGCTATCGGAACATTCAAATTCACTATCGGAACATTCAAATTCACTATCGGAGCATTCAAATTTAAGAGAGGAGCACGCATTTCATCAATGAGCATTCAAATTCATGTCAAGCTGAGCATTCAAATTCATGTCGGTCATTCAAATTCGTGAATAAGCAACCATGTTCCATTTGCATTTAATTTAAAAGAAGTCCTGAATTTAGTTAGTTTGGGGCCATGAATGCATGTGTTTTTCATTTGGCTTTGAATATATTGGGATTTATAAAGATTATTTCTTTTGCAGTAGAGGTCCACCTGTTCATTGACAATAGTGACCCTGCACCTCAAAACAAACAAAAAGTCGCCAGACATGAATTTTTAGTTAAGGCTATATTCTGAAAGAACAGACTTTAAGCTTTAAAATGATGTATAACTCAAATCAAATGGACTCTCCTAACCTATCTAAATATTGGAAAGAAAGCACAAACTCAGGAAAAGTGTGAACTGAGAAAAGAGGCTCTGAAGTACAGTGTCTATTCAAGCGCTTAATCTTTACCAAACCGTGCTGGCTGTGCAATGAATGGGACAAAAAAACAGGACGTAAACCACCAGAGTAACAACAATGAAGGGATTATCAGATTAAATTGAAATTCAGCATGCCTCATTAACACACTCTGTCCATAATCAATGCCAACTTTCAAAGCAGTAGCGCTATCCTTTAACAAGTTATTAGAGTTGAAAGTGAAGAGTGTGGACAAGGTTTTTCAGAAATGTAAAAGGGATTCTAAAGACACACCTATTCACACTATTCTATCAAAAATGCTCCAGATAAACTGCTAAAAGAACACACTTTCCTGCCCGTTTTATGATACCAAATTTCAGCATATGGTAAAAGAAGACCCACTCTTTCAGAAAATATGAAAAAGTCAAGTTCGTCTAGGTTGACCCATTACACTTATTTTCAGTCCTCACGCAAAATCAATGTGTGCGACTTTATGTTCGTTTTGAGGTGCACGGTCACAATTTTGAACTCGCGCTTAGCAAATAGGAATATACAGGCACATGTCCCTCGGATTGGACATAAAATGGAGGTCCTATGTGTGAGAGAGTCACAACTCATGTACGTAAAAGATCCCACTTCATTTATTCATCGCAAAGAGCAGAACATTCAACTGGACCCCATATGGAAGACCAGCTTTTGCAGCTGAATATGGGTTATCCAGCCATCTTCTTTGATGTAAAATGAAACAAACAAACAAACATTAGGCACTGTAATAGGCCTACAGACGAGTATAATACGGAGGGTTGGTTGACACTTTCGAGGGAAAAAATACAATTTCGACTATATTGAAACTGATACATGAACATTTTATACGTGTTTTTTTTTGTGTATTGCTGTCTTATTGATTTACTTTGCGGAACTATGTGAGATCATTGTGTGTTAGTTTGTCTTTAAATTGATGAATTGTCATTATGTGGTTGGCGTATGGGGCGTTGTCAGCATGCAGTAATATGATTAATAGTCGTTGTGTTATTTGGATGCACTGTTAATTGGACATTACAATTTGAAATTTATCGAGATGAAAAACAAAGAATACAAGAACAGAGAATACTGTAGAACCTGTAAACAATCATAATTACACTATATGCAAGCCTTCATTGGTTGCCTTGGCCCTTTTTCCTTTCTTAAAAGTCCACTCCATTTTCCCCGTTAAATAATGCACGAAGTAGGAACTTGATCGCCTAAAAATGAATTTGAACGACCCAAACAAGCTCATTGGGACTATCACGTGACTATCGCATGAATTTGAATGCACGACTAGGAAAGTCGGTGCTCGCATTTAGGAAAGTCGGTGTTCGCATTTTGAAATTGAATGCCCAATCGGGAATTTGATTTCACGAAAACGAAAAAGAACGCCCATAAATGAAATTGATCGCTCGGATTCTGAATTGGAATGCCCAGATATTTTCACGTGCGTGCACTGCGTGAATTTGAATGCACATTAATGAATTTGAGTGACAAAAGTATGAAATGGACCGGGAAAACCTATATTATGCCATGCCGCTTGTGACCCTTTACTACATTTCGACCACTTCAATTTTCATATCAAGGGATAATTACTATTAGGTTCCAGAATTATTGTATAGTATTTTATTCTACAATTTTTTGTTTATCTTATTCTCTGTTACCAAGGAAACGGAAATGTATATGACTTTTTGGAGAAAAATGAAATAAACTTTGCATTTGATTTAAGTGAATGTCAATTTTCATTATTATTGCTTGTTGCTTTACGTTGCCACAGTAACACACTCAAAAGAAAACACGAAAACCACACCTTGGAGGAATGATGTGGAACTACGCCTATCAATATTTCTCTGACAACTGGTGGCCCTTAGAACGTTGGTTGGAGCTGAAGAACCCAGAAATTCCTTCTTGTTATCCGTCTCGCTCCGGACACAGTCGTAATGTCGTCATCGCAATTCGCTTTGAGGTCATCGATGCTTTTTAACCAGTTGCGATGGACCTTGGCTTCAAGAGAGCACGGAAGAAATGGCGTGCCACTACTGGTGCCGCTCAGTCAGATGATATTCATTATTTCGAAGGTTCGTTAATCTGAAAAATGAAATCAGGTTTGTTATTCCAAAGGTTTGTTAATCAATGAATAAGAAAAAACAATGTACACTAACAAACCTTTGAAATTACAAACCTTATTTCGCTTTCGGGTTAAGGAACCTTTGGACTATTGAACTTTTTTTTTTCATTTTTGGATTAACGAACCATCAGAAAAATAAACCTGATTTCATTTACAGATTAACGAACCTTATTTCATTTTCGGAATTACGAACCTTCTGATTAACGACCCATAGGAATAACGAATCTTCGGAAGAGAACCTTCCAAATGTCGAACTGTAAACGCTCAGTCACCCTGATGACGAACTGCTCCAAAATCTCTGGCCACTTCGCCGGAAGTCCTGTTACCTGAGTGGCTCTTGTAATGTCGCCTTCGCCGTCCTCCATCGACAAATTTTAAGCTCAGGAAACCCTAACATGTCTCTCTGCTGCCCCGAAGCTTAAACTAAGAGATGAATGGTCTGCAAAAAAAAAGTTATAAAATTTTTGAATTTTGTTACTACTAGGAATACTTGATGAGTGATGAGATCCGTAGTCGTGCCGCCTCTTTATTTGGGAAAAAAAAGGGAGATATGAACCCCTTGATGACTCGGTTCCCACCCCCCCCCCCCCCCCCACACACACACACAATAGGTGATTTATTACACATCCACTGTTTACATATCAGTTGATTAAGAAAGGCGTTAAATGGAATTGCTGTCCCGTCTCGGCAAAATATGTCTATCCTTTTATGAAGGCTCAGTCGTGCCAAGAATTGATAGTTTCACCACTTCAATATGACAGCCCACTTAAGTTCCTACATGAAATCCTTGTTTACGTCGATCGTAATCAATATAAATTGCAACGTAAACCACGAACTTGCGTTAATGGAGCTTGTTGGCCGAAAAACGTCATCTTGAATGGTAATCGAGAGCATTGTTAGCAGTCATTGACAGTTAAATCTATCCTCAATTAATGTGCGTCGCATCCCATATTGCGATGAGATCTTCGAACGGTTATACTTGTTGTCAACTCACATCTTTAGTGTTTTGATTCTCTGTCAAATCTTGCTTTCTTGAAAAAGACGTGCAAATAGTAGATTTTAAGGTTCGAATATTTTTTTTCTGAGATGATAATTCACATGATATTATATATATTGCCTATTAAGTGTGGGAGAGGAAGCCTGAATTAAGAGGAATTAACCATCAATACCTAACAGCTATTATGTATTAAGATGTTAAAATCGAACAAGTTCAACAAGAAATGAAAAGCAAAGCAGAATCCAGAATGAAAGGGCACTATTTGTTTGATTTGATTTGATTTATTCACAAAATGCATAAACATACATTAGACCAAAGTAATTATATAGATAGTTTTACATGGAATATGTCTGGGTTGACTTGGACGTCCCGTAGTAGCAGTAGGCCTAGTAGTAGTATAGTAGTAGTGTGATAACAGTTATAATGATAATAATGATAGTAATAATAATAATGATAACAATAATGATAGCAAATTCTTATACATCTATATATATATATATATATATATATATATACATGTATATATACATAATACATACACGTATACACACACACACACATATATATATATATATATACATCTATGTGCAGAAATATCGTAAAAAATGCATTTGCGCACATTCAGTAGTTTTCAGAGATAGTATTATCATTATTCAATTCAATTCAATTCAATAGTGTATTTATTTCCATCATCAAAAAGAAAAGAAAAAGTTGACATAATCCAAAGTGATACAATTTTTTCATTTTTCTTACACTCGTCTGATAAAGGATTTTTCTTTCAAATACAATATAAAGTATATGCACGAATGATGTCATAAAAAAGAAACAATGCACTTTGCCATGGCAAAAAAAAAAGAAAGAAAGTAAATAATCACAATGATGGGAAACAGTGTCCCACTAAGAAAGCCAAGCTTGTAAGACGTGGAACACTGGAACAAAACAACAACAGCACGAATTTGTTATACCAATAAAACGTATTCATTTTAAATTCTTCTATATACTATTGTACATTTACTCATTGATATATGATGCTGATGTACAATACTTACTAGTGTCACGACTCAACCCAATCACCACATCATGACAATCAAAATGTTCCGCTCCATTCCTGGCAGATCGCACCCAAACCATCACAACAATGTTGCAAAAGACCACGATTGGGAAGCCATGTCTTGATCTGAGAGCGATAACTTGCTGCGGACCGCTTTATTGGTATTAGCCTTGTTCAAGGCGCATCACATCTCCCCCCTTAAGACGGGAAGTTATGGAAGAACTTTCCAGTCAAACTGCAAACAGTCGTTACAAACATGTTCCGAAACACAATACATAAAAATGCACAGTTGTGTTTTCATACACTAAAGTCTATATACTAAAACAAACGTGTACAGCCAAACGTGAGAGTCCTCACCAAAACGCATGAGGCCTAGGCCTAATAGAACCTACATGCAAGCAGGTACATAGGCCCGATACGACATGAGCCTATTACACCATCGACGCTATACACTACGTACTTACAGCACACGTGTACAACCAGACGTGAGAGTCCTCACCACAATCCGCATGGAACATGCGAAAGAAAACGACTTGTCTGTTCATTTTCCCGGACAAGCCCCCAATTTGTCACGACTCAACCCAATCACCACATCATGACAATCAAAATGTTCCGCTCCATTCCTGGCAGATCGCACCCAAACCATCACAACAATGTTGCAAAAGACCACGATTGGGAAGCCATGTCTTGATCTGAGAGCGATAACTTGCTGCGGACCGCTTTATTGGTATTAGCCTTGTTCAAGGCGCATCACACTAGGATTTTAGAATGCAAACATATAAACTATATAACATATCACATTTGTGACACAGACACTATGGGGCCAGGTATGCCAGGAAAATTGAACGGAAAGGAAGATATGCAATCGGCCACAAAAAACATAACGACGACAACAACAATAACACAAAACACAGAAATAACAGAACTTGAGGAAATGCACTCAGGCAGATACTGGACAACGAAGAACGAGGAAAAAGGAGCAGGGAAGAATAGAGAAGGAAAAGGAGAGGGAAAAGGAGAGGGATGGAAAAGGTCTGTGGACACACTACAAAATCTCAAGGACAAGTGAAACATGACGGGTTTTTTCATTAAACAAAATTAACTGGTATATTTAGAAAAGAAATATTTTTTAAGTTTATATTTTTTTAAGTTTAAGTTTATTATGATAGAAGGAGAGAGAAAGGAAGAGACATTGAAAGGAAAATTAGGGGAAGGGTACTCCACATCACGATGG
The DNA here is from genome assembly GCA_033980235.1 of Diadema setosum. Lineage (NCBI taxonomy): Eukaryota > Metazoa > Echinodermata > Echinoidea > Diadematoida > Diadematidae > Diadema > Diadema setosum. The sequence continues at coordinate 10,194,974 of CM067061.1, forward strand.
TAACAATATTTACAGGTATACTAATTCAATAATCCTGTAACGTTGAAAGACTTATTAATATGTCTATGTGATGTACAGTGTATGCATAACGAAATTAATATGTGAACGTGGGGAGCGCAGGCAAGGATCATGCGACTGGTATATTTACAAATTTACAAATGTTGCAAATATTTACACTAGGTAGCAACTATCTAAGAAAGAAATGATGTGCACAAGTTGAATGAGAATTATAAGCAGCAAATTGAAGGGGTTGATGTTGTATATCTAGTACCTGATTTGGGGAGGAGGTAGAAATAAATGTCGTTAACTTGCTACATTAAAATTAAGAAATTAAGAATGCTAGACTGATGCATTCGCAAATATCTAATTATTTTCGTTTCATTGAAATCATAGTCAGCACCATCTACATTCAACCGGAATTCGTCCGTATATTTGATGGTCCTTTGAAAAACAGCAATGTACTGCATGAACAACATTGCAATCACCTTTTCTGCACGAAGAAGAAAAGTGTATAGAGACAGAGGGTAGATTTGACGACATCATCTTGATATTATTTTGGGGGTCTAGGGCAATTACCCCCTGGGCAATTACCCCGGACCCTCCCCATGGCCCTAATCCCAATCCTAATCTTGATTCTGAACCTAATCGTAACCCTAACCCAAACTCCTAACCCTAAACCTAATCCTAACACTAATCTTTATTCTAACCTTACAATTAACCAGTATTTAGTCGGGGGGGGGGGGGGGGTAATTGCCCGGATACGTTATTTGTCAAATGTTCATTACCAAAATAACCAAAAATGGTGTCTTCATATTCACCTTAAAAATATTAACAGTTGCACGACAAAATTTGACACACTGCCATGCTTGTATTATGAAATCGTGGGAGGTCGAGACCAACAACTTTTTGAACGGGTCAATAGGGAAAACACAGGAAAACGATTTATGTCTTTCTATAGTATGATGTCATAATGTTTCTAATATCTGAAATGTCTTTCCGTCCTTTCGGAAGAACAGGAAAATTGTATTTCAACTGAATACATTTCATATTTTACATACATTTCATGCTTCGTATACAATTTAATAAAAATATGATAAATGCAATGTACCTTTGTATGTTTTATCACCTTTATAACCTTATGAACTCTTTTTACTGCTGCAATTTATTATTCATTCTTCTCAAGGTATTTTACTTTACGGTATTTGACTGTAATGTTGTATCATGTTTTGCCATTGGACTTCTCTTTCATTTCTTACAGCTCTTGCTGTTCTAATTGAGAAATGATGGGTGTCTAGTATTGCATGAAAAAAAAATTGCTCTTGTACACTACTTTAGAGTTTATTTCCTTTTTTTTTAACAGGGTCGTCATGGCTGATGTATAAGGGGAAAGTAAAACAGAGCAAGTGATCCAGACACTTATCTCACAAAACTTTTACCGGTTCCATAATGTGGGTCTTTTCCTCCCGTCCATTCCCCTATCCTACACAAACAAAAGGAGAGGAATGGGAAAACAATAAATTTCATTAAAATTGGGTGCTATCCATTTAAAATAATGTGTGTATGTGGGGTGTCTGTGTATGTGTGTGTGTGTGAGTGCGGGAGTGGTGGGAAAGACCTACAACATGGATTGAGTTTGATGTTACTGAACATAATACGCAAATATATTTATACTAATCACTCAAAAATGATTTTAAAAAAACACACACACGCACGTGTAATCTCTACTGCAATACACATGTAGGAGATCTGTGAGTCTTTTCCATCACCACCGCAATTAAATCTCCTTTTGATCGGTCTTAGAAGTACTGTTTTTATGAACAATATGCGAAACTTAGATATCCCATAGGCCTTTTTTATCCCAGATTGAACCTTGACTGATCCTCTTTCACCATTTTTTTTTTTTTTTTTGCAACCTCACGTCTCTGAGACGGCGCCTTTAACCACTCGGCCATACGTCTCGACGAGAAAATATGAGGAACGTAAACTTATGTATGTGAAAGATGAATCAGGAATCGATTCGTCCACATTCCATTCTCATTTTCAGTTTTAAACTGCAAAATTGTCAACCTCAGGAGAAGATTTCAAAGAACAAAATGCATGATTACTGCAGCTTATTGTCTCAGCTACAACATACTTAAATTTCAGAGGAAATGAAGCAAAATCAGCTGAGATAAAGGTGCTTAAACGTTGTCAAGTCAATGCATGGTTTTAAAAAAAATCACCTCCCATAGACATAACACGTAAACTTGTCCGATTTTGCATCTTTACTTTTAATCACAATTTAAAGTATGATGACGTCATCAAATTTCAAAACCATGACATGGACTTGAAAGGCAAATGTTTAAAGTACAACATATGTGAATTTGGGATAATATTGAGCTTAAACAACAGAGATACGAGCAAATGAATGTCAGAAACAGTACCTCAAAAAAATCAATTCCACTTTTTTTATTCAAAGTGACGATATGATCACGTCATCGCGTTTGCCTGGCAATATTGATACTTGGAATGTTATTTACAATTCATATGCTTTTGTAATATGCAATAGAAATATCGGGTCAACGGACGATTTAAAGAGCTATGGCGAAATAAACAAAGACATGTTTTTTCACTATATTTGCAGAAAGACGCGCGCGCGGAATTTCAACTTTGACGCCAGTGCATTCCTTTGTTATAGGTCAACATCGATCGGAAATTAGTGGATATTGTTACTCAAAGTATCAGGAATCCAAATCAGTCAAAAAAATTGCATTTTCATGTTGGTTACGCCCTCTGCGCGAGAAATTGCGCGGACGGACGCGCAGGCGAGAAAATGTTTGAAACGCTTAAAATTGTCTGAAACTTCGAGATTTCCCATTGGGAAGTCGTTTTGAGCCTTTTAAAATTTTGACGCGCGCGAACGCGCGCGTAATGAAGACCTGGGTAACTAGCGTTAAAAAGTAAGATAGAGCGTGACCTGAACTTTATGTCCACCGAAAATGATGCAGAAATGACATCTAGTTATGAAGTTATGATCGATCATGTGACAAGGTCCGAAAATCAGAAAATGGCGCCTAAATGACGTCATAGATATGTTACTGTCATGAAAACCTTATTGTGGCTAGATATTGTTATGAGACATGTTGACTGAAAATTTCATGTCATTCCGTAATGTCATTGTTGAGATATTGACGACACAAAATTGTCCAGAAAGAAAGAAGAATAAAAAAAAACGAGATATGAAACTTGTCACACTGAGGACAAGTTAGGTGATACGCTTGGGGCATCAGATGTCGGTCATCTGTGATCGACAAAGAAAAGAATGTGATATAGGCACCTTGAAGTTATATTGAGCGTGCATGCGAAACCGTTTCTCTAACCACTCGGCCACGGGACATCCACGGAAATGGTAAGAAAAAAAAATGTATAGATATAACAGGAGAAAAGTCAATGCCCACTCAACAAACGTGGCCGCGTGAACACGTATTGCATTGCTAGACGGAAATACGGCCTTGTAACGACTGATGTCGCTAGGCCATTTCTGGCAAATTGGGAAAAATACGTCCCGTACACATAAAATCTATAATCGGCTGGTTTTGATACCTTGCCTTTGATCACGATTTTCAGTGTGATGACGTCATCAAAGTACAAAACAATGACATGGTCTTGAAAGACAATTGTTCAAAGTACAACACCTCCGTCGTCGTCATTGCATACTATGATCGGTTTGACAAAGTCAGCCTGCAAAATTTTGCAGCAGTCGAAGCAATGTGGTCTCCAACACAAAAAAGAGGGATATGGTGTGTGTCTGTGTGTCTGTGTGTGTATAGGTGCGTTTATATACGAACGTGATTTCTACATGGACGAATATGTAATACAAAATTGAAGAAAAAAAGTAAAATAGCTAAGTATTTTGTTTCGTGATCTTGTGGGGTTCGAACTCGCAACCTCACGTCTCTGAGACGTCGCCTTTAACCACTCGGCCATACGTCTCGGCGAGAAAATATGAGGAACGTAAACTTATGTATGTGAAAGATGAATCGAGAATCGTTTTGTCCACATTCCATTCTCATTTTCAGTTTTAAACTGCAAAATTTTCAACCTGATGATGAGATTTCAAAAAAAATAAAATACATGATTACTGAAGCTTATTGTCTCAGCTACAACATACTTAAGTTTCAGAGGAAATGTAGCAAAATCAGCTGAGATAAAGGTGCTTAAACGTTGTCAAGTCAATGCATGGTTTAAAAAAAATCACCTCCCATAGACATAACACGTAAACTTGTCCGATTTTGCATCTTTACCTTTAATCACAATTTAAGGTATGATGACGTCATCAAATTTCAAAACCATGACTTGACTTAAAAGGCAAATGTTCAAATTACAACATATCTGAATTTGGGATAATATTGAGCTTAAACAACAGAGATACGAGCAAATGAATGTCAGAAACAGTACCTCAAAAAAATTAATTCCACTTTTTTTATTTCAGATGATGATATGATGACGTCATAATGTATTTAGGGAAATATTGATACTTGAAACGTTATTTTCAATTCATATGCTTTTGCAATATGCAATAAAAACATAGGGTCACCTGACGTTTTAAAGAGCTATGGCGAAATAAACAAAGACATGTTTTTCGCTATATTTCCACATAGACGCGCACACGAAATTTCAACTTTGACGCCAGCGCATTCCTTTGTTATAGGTCGAAATTGATCGGAAATCAATGGATATTGTTACTTAATGTATCAGGAATCCAAATCTGTCAAAAAATGTGCATTTTCATGTTGCTTACGCGCACTGCGCGCGGAAATGCGCGGACGGACGCGAACGCGCGGAACGCTTAAAATTGTCTGAAACTTCGAGATTTCCCATTGGGAAGTCGTTTTAAGCATTTAAAAACTTTGACGCGCGCTAATGTGCGCGTAATGATGTCCTAGGTAAGTAGCATTAAAAAGTAAGACAGAGCGTGACCTGAACTTTATGTCCAACGAAAATGATACAGAAATGACCTTTAGTTATGAAGTTATGATCGATCATGTAACATGGTCCGAAAATAACAAAATGGCGCCTAGATGACGTCATAGATATGTTACTGTCATGAAAACCTTATTGTGGCTAGATATTGTCATGAGACATGTTCCCTGAAAATGTCATGTTATTCCGTCATGTCAATGTTGAGATATTCACGACACAAAATGTGCCAGAAAGAAAGACGAATAAAAAGAAAGAAAGGAAGATTTTGACAAACACAATAGGTGATACGCTAAAAGCGTATCACCTAATAAAGAGAGATTTTGACAATCACAATAGGTGATACGCTGATAGCGTATCACCTAATTACGGTCGAGATTTGTGTTTATTAAGCGAACAAATTAATAAACTTAATGTCTGCTACCGAATATAACATGTAGGTTTTTCAAACTTTCACTTTGATGAAAGAGAGTGGTAATTTCCCAACTCTTCTTTTTAACAGCTTTTGCTCTTCTTGAGCAGAAACCCAGGGAGCACAAATTAAATGTACGGTAATTCCGTCAAACAAAGTGAACCAATTTATCTTAATAAAGTGACCTTAAATATTAAAAATAACACAACTTCTGATGCAAGAATTGGTTGAAGACAAAATCCGGAGTTTCAGGTCGCGGAATTAGAAAATACTCAGCAATTCTTCCATAGATTTTATTCGTGATCATTACACGGATTATACAGTTCGTTGTGACGCTCATAAAGAGACAAATGAGTTGAAATGGGGTTTTGCCCAGCAATTTTCGTAAGGCCTGCTGATACAAGAGATAAAATTCCCGAAAGCTAGAATTTTGCATTGTTTTCACGATTGCTTCTTTTGAAGTTAGGTTTTGTAGAATGTTAAATACCGAACGTTGTTGCGCATCACCATTTGTTGCATAATTATTAGTGTTGTATCGGATGCAGGTACTACGTGATATATCACATTTACTTTTCGCTGTTTGCAGTGTGGTGTTGAAATTGCAATAGTAACCACAATGCGACGCGGACGAGAGTGGACGTACGTCTACTTACCTCTTAAAAATTTGGATTGAATTACTGATTTTGATTGATAACACATTTTACCATGTGGATAAGAGTCTAGTAATAGCACGTTCTCCGTATTTTCAACAAGTCAGTATTTGTTTCAAAGATGAAGAGACGGACTCAGACGAGAAATGACAGGAAAAAAACTCTGAAGGTGCTCAGTTCATTCATTTATCCGAAATGAAAAAAAAAAACAAAACAAAAACAAAACAAAAAAGAAGTGCGTACTAACGAACATTCGGAGTTACGAACCTTTTTTCGTTTTTAGGTTACAGAACATTGGGAATAACGATTTTTTTTTTTTTTTTGGATTAAGGAACATTCGGAATATCAAACCTGCTTTCATTTTCGGATTTTAAAAAAGAAATATATTTTTTGATTTGCAATCCTTTGGAATAACGAACTGTAACCGCTCAGTCACCCTGATGATGAACTACTCTCCATCTCTGGCCACTTCGCCGGAAGTCCTGGCACGTTTTCGGCTTCTTGGGTGCCTCTCGTAACGTCGTATTCTCCGTCCTCCATCGACAGATTTTAAACTCGGAAACGCCAACCGTCTCTCTGCTGCTTGCTTGTCCTCCACTTCTCCAGCGTTGCAGTCCTGAAATTTGAACGAAGAGATGAATGCCCTGCGAGAAGTCGACATATCGTCATGGTCGTAGAGTACTTGTCTTGATATTGCTATAGAATACTGGAAATGTGGCGAGATCTGTGAATAAGTCCTCGTTGATTTCTTTTGAAAATGTTCTTCCCGCAAAGTAAAATGGAAAACTTCGTATCCTCTTTTGTAGTTTTCCGCAGTCATCTAGCGAGGCAGTCTTATAATCTCTATTCCAGTCAACAAAAGAGCGCGGATGACTCCACTGTTTCTCCTAGATCAACTCAAATCAACATCAAATCTCAGGGATTAGTCTATAATCGATATTCAAACTTAGCAAGCAGTAGTCCGGTCTAAGAGGAATTGAATTGAATTTGATTTGATTTGATTTGATTTAATTTGATTCCCGTGACCACTGAGGAAGTGAAAAAAAAGTTTCTAAGCAAGGAACCATGTGACCATCGTCTTTAAGTCCCCTGAAGGAAAAGTAATGAGGATACAGTGCCTTGCCTAGGAGTATAACCGCTGCATCTGGGAACTAGAACCAGTGACTTCCTTAAGATTCATAAATGTATAGACTGTGGCCACATTTATTAAGCAACAGCAGCTCCTGAAGTTTTTCCATTTAGTGCCGAGAGAAAACTTCAGGATTTGTTCCAGTATATTATAACCCCCCTGATGACTTAATCACACATACTATACGCTGATTACACATCAGCTGTTTACCAAAGGTGTTAAATGGAATTGTTTTCCTGTCTCAGCATAATGTATCTATCCCTTGCTGAAGGCTCAGTCGTGCCTAGAATGGTTATTTTCACTGTTCCTATGACAGCCTGAAATGCGTGTTTAATCGTAATCAATACAAATTGCAACGTAAACCACGAATCTACGGTAACGACTTGTTGGTCGAAAAACATCACCTTGAATGGTAATCAAGAGCATTGTTAGCAGTCCGTGACAGTTAAATCTATCCACAATCATATACGTCGCATCCCATATTGCGATGAGATCTTCGAATTGTTAGTTGCTGTTGTCAACTCGCGCCACTTGTGTTTTGATCCCTCAACTCTTGCTCCCTTGAAAAATGCATACAAATATTTGAATTTAGGCTGGAATAATCCACTTTGCTAAGATAATAATTCATATCGAATATTAGAAATAATGCCCAATGTGAAAATTTGCTATCCGTGTCTATCTGCTTAGTATGTATCAAGGTGATAAAATTTCACAAGTTCAACAAGAAATGGAAATCAAAGACGAATCCTGAATGCAAAGGTATAAACCCTAGAACGAATTTATGCACTCAGCTTCCTCAATGAAAATTTACTATAAGCAGCAAATTAAAGGCGTTGAAATTAAATCTCCGGTACCTGACACGGGGAAGGAATGGAAAAAAAAATGTAGTTAGTATACTAAACTAGATTTAAGAAACTAAGAAAGTTGAAACAGATGCATCATCAAACTTAAGAAACAGAAAGATAAGTCATTCGTCGGTATATTCGTTCTATGTGAAACAGCATTCCATTAACAAAAGAATAACACATATGTATAATATATATTATACATGTATTAAATATATTATATATATATATATATATATATATATATATATATATATATATATAATGACATGATTACTTTTCTCGTTAGTAAACTTAATATTTCTGCACAAAAAAGAAAAAAAGTATCGTGACAGAGGGCAACTTTGAAGGTATCACCTTGATCTTTTTAATCTCTCTTTCAAAAGGTCATTATTAAAATTATACCACCAAAGTCGACAAACTGCCAGGCCTGTTTTATGAAAAAGTGGGAGGTCGAGTCCAACGACTTTTTCGAATAGGTCGCTAAGAAAACAAGGAACAACATTCATGTCTTCGCACAACATAGAGTCATGATAGTGTTTCAAATATCTGAAATACCTTCTCTCTTCTGGGAAGAACAGGAAAAAATAATTGAATCTGAATATATTTCGTAATTCAGTTCGACATGTATATGCTTTGTATTCAGACTTTTATTTTCTCCACACCATGATATCACCTTGTGCTATGTTAGTAATATTTTGTTGTACATACCAGCTGGATATCACGTATCATATAATTTTGTTACATTTCATGCATTTATTATCGAGAAATATGAAAATAGTGATGTCGATTCTCGGCTGAAAGTATTTCGTCCCTCTCAAAAGTATTTTTCTTATCCGTGTTTGAACGCAATAATGTATGCTTTATCATTGGATTTCTCCCTCGGTCTATAATAATCCTGTAAACTCGTGCTGTTCTTAAATGAGAAATGATACGCGTAGCATTGCATGAATATCATTATTTTTGTACGCTACTTTCGAGTTCATTCCCTTTACTTGTGCGTCAATGCTGATGTATAACAGAGCAAATGATACAGACATTTCTTTCACAAAACTTCTATCGATTCTGTGTTGTGCATTGGTCCTTCCCTCTCATCCATCTCTCCATAGTACACACACAGAAGGAGCGCAACTGAAAAACAAATCAAATGTGTGTGTGTGGGGGGGGGGGGAGGTAATGGGAAGGGCATACTTCACAGATTGACTCAGATATTTTCATAAGCGAATACAATTGATGCTAACCACTCAAAAGATGAAAGGAACACGTGCAATCCCTACCGCAATATACTTAAGTGTGCGCCATCACCTCCTCAACTAATAATTTGACTACGTGATTGCTATAAATAATGCCATACAAAAATCTTAAAAATTCAGATACCTTTTGACAATCAGAAATATTCAATAAATTCATTCTAAAATCTCCTAATGAATATATCAGCTCATTTCTCTATTTGCAATCATCAAAACTTCATTTTAAGTGTCATTAAAAGATTGCGCACATTGATGTGGTGGGCGGTAGACAGCACCAACTACAATATTCTTATTGCAATTTGTAATTTTAATAAGAATAGATTCATAACGACGGATATTCACATTTTAATCATACCTACACTTAAAATCTAACATACTGTTTCCATATAATGCAACTCCACCACCTCTTCTATTTTTTCTACATTAAATTATGTTTACACAAAGGATTATACCCACATTTATCAAATACAAATCTTTCAATCTCAACAATACATTGTACATCAAGTGCATTAAGTACTTTCATTAAGTAAACTCGGAAGGTTATCTTCTGTTTCATCCATTATTCTAATGGTATATTATAATGTACACTGTAAACACTTTATACATAAACCTGTGCTTTGTAACATATTATATATGACTTATTGTATATCCATTGTACGGTTCATAATTGTGCCCTTGTTAATGGTGTATATATGGTGTTTTTGTTATTCCACTCAGCCTTATCTTTGATACTATTTTGTCTATAATCTGTAGGGGGACTACATTTAACAAGCAGTGCTTCTAAGTAGTCCCCTCCACATTTGTACATGGTGTGATTTTATCTCAGAATATCACGATATTTTTTATATACATGTAATCTGTATAGTATTGATATTATATCCACTATGTGTTATACCCTGTATATTTTATCATATAATGTCCACTATGTGGAATATGAATAAATTTCATTTCATTTCATTTCATTTCATTTCATTTCAATGACATCATATTATAATCATATTTTTATTCACATTTCTACAATTATGACACAAGCAAGAAAATAAATTCCAAAGCATTATTCTATTGCTGTTAAATTCATCAGGAGTATGAAAGGCATACGAGGATTCAAAGTTCTCATCATTGTTGTCATTTGGAAGAGATAGATATTTCGATACTGCTTTCATATCATATGATTTTAGAGATTGTAAGAGTGCAGTTTTGTCAGGCATCATCACAACACACTCGAATACACAATACACACCTACAGTTTATACGCACGCACACATGTCAAATGAATAAAAACATAATTTTATAGAAAATACTGAGGAAAAATAGAATAAAAAAATAATCTGTTGCACCTGGAGATTTCAAGTTTTCATCCTAATGCTGGAGATAGAATGACTTTATTTGCCGGCAGTTTTCTGCATTTACACTCCCAATACAATGTGCCACAATTCAATCTGATCATTTGATTCACTTTATCCTGAGTGGTTCCCAATTGACGTGTTCTCTTATTCTTTTCTTTAATCTGTACACGTATATATCTCAATTTCATATTCGGATGTACACACTGTATGTTCTATTGTCTTGTAAACTAAAAGAAATGACTGTATTTCATTAGTGATATATTATATTCGATGCAGAAAATTCCTAATCAATTCATTTGAATTTGAATTTGAAATTTTATATAAATTCCCAGATTAAAAATCGCTGTTGTTAATTTTTTTTCTACAACATGTGCAGATCTCTTCTGGAGTGGATCACTTTCTTTGTGGAATGTCCGCCATTGTGTGTGTGTGTGTGTGTGTGTGTGGATGTGTGTGGATGTGTGTGCACAGACGGGTGGGAAAGACACACTTCATTGTTTGATTCAGATACTATATTGCACAATAAGTAAATTATTGACACTAGCAATTCTAATGACGAAAATAACACAAGTGATCGATACCGCAATACATTTATTTATTTATTTATTTATTTATTTATTTATTTATTTGTTTATTTATCTATTTATTTATTTATTGAAACATATTTATACAGGATTAAAAACGATCAGCTAAAAGCTGTTTTGCATCGAAGTCCTGTGTAAAACAATGCAATTTCCTGCACAGGGGATTACTTTAAAAATGACAACATCAAAAAACCAAACCAACCAAAAAAACTAGAAAATAATAAAAACATTTTATAAGAGATTTAAAATAAAAGGACTGCCGGACTGGGATACAAATTCACAATTATTTAAAAAATGCTGAGTTTTTGGAGTATATGCTGCCCACTATTCACACCAATTAAAATCAATACACACAAGACTACAAAACGCAGTTTTCAGCAACCCCATTTATACAGCACCAGGCACTAAGTCAAACCCACAGTTCACACACACAGCACACTGAGTTACACACACACATACACACGCACACACACACACATACACACGCACACACACACACACATACACACATTTACACACACACGCACACTATCACAGACACACGCACAAGCACACACACACGCCCACACACAATACACACTCGAACACACACTCGTACCACATGCAGTGATACAACAGAAGATCACATACGCAAAGTATTTAATATACTCACACGGACACATGCACACATACATAGTACACATTCTAGAAACACACGCAATATACAGAAATGCGACACTGGCGTTGGGCATTACTAGTATACATGTACATGAACGTGTCAAAATATGCGACACACCCACCTACATTTCGATATGTAGGCCTACTGAAATACAGAGATTTGATTTTATTTTATTTTATTGCTCCAAATCTCAAACACAAATAACATGATACAATCGCTTGAACATAAGACTGGACATAGTGTCGTAATTAAAGAATACAAGAGAAGACAATTTTACAAACATGAAATGTGGGGACCTACTAAAAAGCAGAGCTTGTAATGTATAGGTCCCTATATAGATGAAAATGTTGGTCTTCTTAAACAACATTTACAGATATATATGAAAGAAAGATATTATTCAGAGGAGTGAAAGCTCAGTTTTGAGTTTCTTCAGTTTGTCTCCCTCTACAAATGAAAATTTGTTAAGATCGCAACTGCTGATCTGTAAATTATATAATATATGATATCATTCTTTCATATATGCCTTGTCCGCCTTGGACTACTTAACATAACAATGTCGGAATCTCGGAGCTTGGGTATCTGTTCCATGTTCATCGTGTCACTGCCGGCAACCAGGGACAGCCTGGTGGTAGTGTCGCTGCCCGGAAAGCAGTAGATGACAGGTTCGAGTCCCACTGGTTCCTTTTTTCCGACACAAGTTAAAAGAGAGAAATGGCTCATGTCATCATCTTTGATTTGGAACATAACAGACGATGAGTGACAAAAACTAAACATTCATGAAATTAACTTATGCAATTTGAGTTGGCATCATGACATTGTTTTGGTCTGGTCTGGATTGAATGCTTACGTCGACATTAATTCGTGGCTTTTCTTGGGATTACGAACCTACTTCATTTCCGGATTAAGAACTCTACTTCACTTTCAGATTTTCGAATGAGTTTGTATGGCACCGCACTTGGATAAAAACCAATAAAAAGCCGAAGCGAACATGACACCTACAGAAGGTCACAAGAAGACACCCGAACCATATCGAAGGCGGTGATGTGAATTTTTATCAAAGATGAACCTTCGGAAGAACTTCGTTATTTTGTTTTGCTTCTTTTTTTTTTTGGGGGGGGGGGGGGGGTGGCTTGCCAAACATTTTGCCGTAGCTCACGAAGTTTTGTCGGAGCCTGAGAGACTACATCGGCGGTCATAAGTTAACTCAAGATTCCCCTACGAATGATAATGACCCATGGTTTATACGATCAGAACCCAATTTGACCATTTTTTTTTTTATTGTGATTCTCTCTTTGCCCAATTTCGGGACAGGATGACGTCTGCACTAAGGAATTTTGTTGTTTCGTGCTTGGCATTCTTTTTTGTCACATTCATTTTCCTTTCGTTTAGTTGTGTGTTTGTGTTTGTGTATGTGTGTGTGTATGTGTGTTTCACGTTAACAGGGGTTATTCTTATGATATTGAGTCGGATGAATTGTTAATACATTACTGCCACTATGACATTTCTCACTGATATCATGTTGGCCTTGGAAAGGACGAGATGACTTTGCTAACCCGCAAAAGAGCATTTACGGTTACACAGAAATGAAAGGAGCAATTGAGATTGAAGACATTGAAACGATTGATGGGTTGATAACCCTGACTGTTGGATTTTTCCTGACGTATTTCCTCGGAGGAAATATATTATAGAGTACACACTGTGAAGCGGATTGACGCTCCCTGAACAATAGAGCAGTCAGTGTTCACATCTTATAAAGGGCTCACACCTGTAAATAAAATGGAATGTCCCAGACCGCTTCACAAATTCGTACCAAAGATACCAAAATAAATGAAGAAAAAAACATTAATTAAAAATCATTCATGAATATCATTCATAAAACTGAATAGCTGCAGATATTGAGTATGAATTCCTCTACAAACTGCATTTTGGTTTGAAGATGAAAGCTTTTCTCATGGAATTTGAAGGGACTATATTTCATTGGGTGCGTGTACGGAAAATAGGCGATTTTTTGAGTGACAAGAACTCGTATTCTGGCTTTGCGCACCCTTGGACAGAGTTTGAGCTGAAGAACCTGCCTTGGAAATTTGATGGATGACAGGGTACAGCTCACTCATCCAGGTTAGTGAAGATGAAACACCTCATTTCTCCCAGCTATTTTACAGAATTTTTTGAAATTTGAATTTCAACACACGTCTCTATGGGGAATTATTTACCCGTATGAGCCCTAAAACGGCGGTTAACTATGAAGCCAGCTAGGTGGAAACAATGTCATAGACAATAGGTCCTGTGTTCTGGTGTTTTACGTCTTAACACGTGTGTTATTGCAATCATAAGCATAAACCTACAATTTCCATTGAAATTTAAATACATGGTCATGTAAAGATGTAATGATGGGTAAAGATAAAATTGCATGTATATCCTTTTGTGTGTTCGAGAATGTTGTCGAGATTTTCTTATATTAAATAAAAAAATAACTGGATTCTCATTTTTCAAAGTTATATCCCTCCTTATGTAGGAGTCACACTGTCCCAAATTTGAGCAAAGATCGACACATGACGTAAAAGAAATGTTAAAATTCAGTTCTGATCGTATAAACTTGCTGTAATTTTTTTCTGAGCATATGAAAGGGATCGTATAGTTTTGCTTGATGGTATGGTATGGTAATTTATTTCCGTAAATATAAAAATCAACATTACAAATCATGTGATACAAAAACTCATAAATAATACGGCTGGATAGCCTCTCTCTCTCTCTCTCTCTCTCTCTCTCTCTCTCTTATAGCTTTTGCTGTACTGGAGCAGGAACCCAAGGAGCATAAATTCAAAGTTTGGTATTAAATCCGTCAAACGGTACAAGTTTATTTTAAATCATGATTCAATTCATTATTAACATTTCGGTTTCTATCCTGACAGTTATACGGCGATGACGCAGCGATGATGCGAATATCACACGTAGCCAGTCCTGGTGAAATGTCTATAGAATTATACATGATGTGAATATCTCCGACATAAAAATGTCAGACAAACAATCAGACAGAATACTCAACATACATCCAAGAAAGCAGCTTGAATGTGATGCATTCTACTTTCTGATTGGTTTAAAATCTTAATCTAATCTAATCTATCCGAATCCTTTCCAAGAGAAGCCGTGCAGTGTACCTCTTTCCAGCCTTGCGAATACGGAGATGACACAACAGCACACTCAATCGATAGACACAATGGTATATGCGGTACAATAACAACATCTGAGGAGTGATATGAACAATTATGAATGTAAACATCTACGACATGAAGGTGTCTGCCATTATCTGTGAAACAACCAATATATCACGGAGATATATTGGGGCCTTTGTATTCTTTCCTCACATTTTTTTTGAACATTAAGAATCACCGTCAAATCATTTTTATTTTGGTGCTGTACTCTTATTTAAACCGACCCAATCGTCCTGGTTTTAGGCATTGGTCATGCACCACTTCTCCATTTTGATAAAACAAACAAGAAAGGTACCAGGAATATATATCATATGCAACTCTGAATAATCAAGAAGCGAGTGAAAAGTCAGATGGTTGTCCATTTCCGAGCAGGCGTTGGACACCAGTATTCCTGTTATGTTTGATGGTTAACCAACACCAGAACCAGCAACATGCGTAAACCCACCATCTTGATAAGAGACAGCGTACCTTTCGCAATGGTCAGTTAATCGACACTGAAATATATAAGACACGTATTTTCTATATGAGAATTGTTTGAATAAAAATCCTGGATTTCAGGTCATGGGATTAGAAAATATATAACAGTTCGGCCAACGGTGTTATTCGTGGTAAGAACATACACTGTACATGCTGGACAGCATAATTTGTTTTGTCTGAATTTACACATGCAAGGTGTTTTGCATTTCTTGATGATTTATAAATGGATAAGGTGTAATATTGATTACGCACTGCACGTCATCGTATATCACCATTTTACGAGAGTCACCATCATACGAGAGTCATACAGTGCATCCCGGGAGGGGAGTACTTTATTATCTCATGCATCACAACCAAACTTCGCTTTACGTTGTGTTGTTGAAAAAACAACAGCAACAACAACGACAATTCCACACCATAGAGTTAACTTTGAAAGACTAAAAGGAAAAAATAAGAAATTGTAGACATTTAATCTATAACAAGAGTCTTTTGAGATCAGCTTTTCGGACGAATATTATCAGACGAATATGTTTGCAATCGAGCATAGCATGTGATTTTAAAGAAACGAAGTGGAAATTGCTTTTTTTTTAAAACAAAACATGTTTATGTTAGCAGGATAATATTAAGAAGAGAGATGAAGTTTGAGGTGTGATTTTTTTTTTTCAGTTTGTCTCCCTCTAACAAATTAAACTCATAAGATCGAACTGCTGATCTGTAATGTCAGAAAAAGGTACCACGGCACTCGAACCTGTCATATACTGTTTCCGGGTAGCTACTACCACCAGTGTTACTTTGTATTAGAGTTAACACTATGGGGATAGCCGGTCCTGATGGAGTGATTGTATGAATAAATGAATAAATGAATATATATATATATATATATATATATATATATATATATATATATATATCTCATATGTTTAATTCTAAAATCTTAGTGCTGAAAGTGCATCATGCTTGCATCAAATTTGGTCCTGTTTTGTTTGAATAGTTTCCTGTTATAATTGTCAGGAGTAAATTGTCAGGACAAAATAAAACTCCAAATGATAGCAAATCACTTTATTCTTTTTTTTTCTTCATGAAAAGTATATCGAATGAAGGAGTAACAAAAAAAAAAAATCTTTCCCTTCATTAACAATGACAACTTACTGAAGGAATTAAGATAATCAAACACTGTGCAAGAACAATTTAGATACTAATTGTCATAGGTATCATTTCTCATTGAGTCTTATTTGCCTATAGTGTCGAGCTGTTGGACAGTGTAGCTCGTGGACTGTGTAGCTCGTGGACTGTATGACTCGTGGACCGTATGACTCGTGGCTACATGACTCGTGGGCTGTATGATACTCATGAGCTGTATGACTCGTTGATGTCGGACTTGTAACGTGTACCAATGCATTTCATAATTAATTCGGAATTATTCAGGGACGAGTAGAAAAGTCATATCATTGTTCGTTTCCAGACAGACGTTGTACATTGTATACCTGGGTGCACTTCACGAGCCGCCTACCTTGACAGGAGACAGCATATCTCTAACACAAACAACCATATGATTTCAATAAAGTGATTTATTGCAGACAAAATCGTAGAAAACAAGTCATGGATTTGTAAAGACAAAAAAACATATTTCAGTTTGAATTTTATATGCATAAAATACTCTGTTGTTGTCTTTCTAAGCACCTGAAAGCATGTCAATTGTTCTGCAAATATTATTCTAAACACTTTGGAGTTATTGTTCTTTCACCTGAAGCCAGGGCTGCTTTTCAAAGGGGCCCTTGACCTACATAAAAAAAAAAATACATTGTGTCAGTGTAGATATAGTACATTATGGTACATAATGACACTCATAAAATCGACATACATACAAAAATGCATTGATGCTTATAACATTCCACACTAAAGTCAAAATACAAATATTTGCTACTATGAATGTGTTACTATACAAAAAAAAAAACCTTAATCATACAATCAACAAGTAAAGCAAAAGCAAACAAAAAGAAAAGAAAGGGGAGCTACTACAGAAACATGTTAGAAGAGAGGTGAATCATATCAATAGGTTTCGTTTGGTGTAGGCATTGTACAAAATACCCTACAAGATTGGACACATTAACGGATAAATGTTTCATACGAGCAGAATCACCATTCAAAACACATAGTGCAATTGAAACAGGCAGATTCATACTCTGGGTAAGCAAGTACATTCCTAAGTTTAGCTCCTCGATAAGTGAGGGCTCTTTTACCATAATCCTCCTCATTCGTATGATATAGAATATCCTCAGGCCAGATCGAGTACAGGAACTATCAAAACCACTTATATATACTGTGAGACGGTAGAGCATGATTAATTACCCCATACAGTGTAAGTACAACGAGTTTAGACCAACGAACCTGAATTTTATCTAACTCTAAAGTGTCATACAAATCATTCAAATACAAACTCGTTGTATACATTAATCTCAATGCTCAATACGAAGGGATTCATTAAACTTTGCTAAATTTGTAGTTCATTGAGATCAAATCGAACCAGATCAAGCGGAACTACAGTCATCAAAATAACATTTATGTATTGATACATAAATAATGGTAAGGCAGTACACTGGTTGATGAACTAGCGTAATTTCTTCAACGAATGTACACTTGTTATAACTTTCTTCTTGACATGTTCCACATGATTGTTTCATGAAATATTTTGGTCTATTCACTCCTAGACGTTTGTAGTAGTGATAAAAAATACGACATTTATCAATCTTGTCACGTTCAATATTTAAGTGTTGGCTTGTCCCAATGAACATTACTTAGTATTTATTAGAATTTACCATAAGCTTGTTTTCATAATCAATAAGATTATGATAGATTTGATAAAATGTGACGACCATGCATCACAAAACGAACAAAAAGACGCACCCTTTTTTTTCTTATTTTCTGAAAAATACCTTTCTTCTACATTATTCTTAAGTTTGAGATCATCCATTATGCATCGGAAAGTGCATTTTCAGTAGTTTTTCTACAACCGTCTTTGTGTTTGTAGAGTAGTGAGATCAGGTATGTCTTAGAGGCCCCTTTTCATTTCTTGATAACCCTTTGCACACTCTTAACTTTCAAGTCTAGTAACTTTTGAAGGGGTAACACTATTACTTTGCAAGTTGGCATTAATCATGAAAGAATGTGTTAATTCATCGCACAGATAGCACGGTTTGATGAAGATTAAGCGCTTGAATAGACCCTTTACTTCAGAGCCTCTTTTCTCGGTTCACACTTTCCCAGAGTTTTTACTTTCTTGCCAATAGTTAGATAGGTTAGGAGAGTCCATTTCAATTGAGCTATATATCATTTAAAGCTTAGAGTCTGCTCTTTCAGTCTCTGTCCTTAACTAAAACTCCATGTCTGGCTACTTTTTGTTTGTTTTGTGATGCATGGTCACAAATAATCTTTATTCAGCTTTATTCCAATTCTCTAGGATCTTTTGATGACATTAATAAATAAGTATCATTTGCACATAATGCTGATTCACATGATTTCACGCTAATTGGTACATCGCTAACAAACACAGTAAAGTAACAGGGCCTAATGATGACCCTCGTTGGTCTTTTCATCAGATAAATGGCACCTTATAGAAGTGAATGTCTTTTTCCCCTGAAAATAACTCCTGAACCATTTCAGAGTGGTTTCATTAAAACCACTATTTTTCATATTTTTTCAACAAAAATTTATACAAAAATTTATATAAATTTTAAATACAAAAATTTATACAATTTTTTCAACAAAAATATATACAATTTATTCACAACACCGAGTCAGTTTCTCTGTAAACTAAGAATTCATGAAAGTTGTACGCCACATTTTTCTCATGCCTCCCTTTTTGTATCACGTCTTGTCGAGAGCATTGTTCTTGAGCTTTGGCAGGGCTCGACACTAACGGTGGCCCGGTGGCCCGGGGCCACCAAAAACGCACATCGGGCCACCAAAATTTAAAAAATGAAGACTTTGGTGGGCCTGATCGGGCCACCAAAAAAGGACGGATGTTTGCCTTTGGGCCACCAAAAATAAAAGTTAGTGTGGAGCCCTGGCTTTGGTATTCCCAAGTCACCCGTGCGACGCATCATGCGACTTATCATGTACTATGTATTCAATTGTATGCCATGTCTCCTCAGCACAAACCATATCCAGTCTTTTCCCCATACGTAGTGATTGTTGTCTTGTTAATGAACTGGATGGTGGTAGGGTTCTGTTCCATTTCCCCCCAAATCCAATGTTGTAGCTTTTCATCGGTCACATCAAACAAATGGTTACTATTCCTTAATCTTGTCGCCCTTGGCTTCTGTAAAAAGTCATATGTATACACAGCTACTGTATTCTTAATACTGAGTCTATGTTTGTGGAAATCGAGTCGTCAGTTCAGTGATAGTTCAAAGTTGCATTTTTCTCATGCTTTCTCTTTTGGAACATGTGCATACTGTCGCGTGCATTGCCCTACGGCTCTGATGGTGCCAAGTCACCCTTGCGATACTCGTACTATGTGCGTCTTCATATGCATTTCAGATTGTAACAAATTGGTTGAGCAAACTGAGATATCTGATGTTATTGTATTCTCTTCTGAGGATGATCCCAAGCAATGTTACACCACCTTATTACCTTACCCATGTATGTCTGTTAAAAATGTTAGGTAGTGTATCCAACGGTATTGATGATATCAATACTCTGACTTAATGATGATAAGCCTAATCTTGACCTCATTCATGATGGCCATGACGCTTCATTCCATCCGAAACTAACAACATCTTTTCATATTCTACCGCAACACGTAGCACAGCTTAAGTCTTTCAGAGCGGAGTATACTTTCTCAGTTTTGCATTATAATATAAGGAGTTTGATCAAAAAATTTGACCAGTTACAATTATTTTTTGACACTTTGAATGTAAAACTTTCAGTTTTGTGATTATGTGAAACTTGGATGACTGAAAATTTCACTTCCCTTGTACAATTAGATGGTTACACACTGGTAACAAATAACAGAGTTTGTAAACGAGGTGGAGGTGTGGCATTTTATGTGAAGAATAATTTGAAATTTGAAATGATAACCCAGCTAAATTATATGTCTGATTCAGTTGAAAGTATTTTCATTGACATAAGTATGCCAGGTGGTAAAAAAGTATTGATAGGATAAATTTACAAGCCCCCAAACTGTAATCATTCTGACTTCATCTCAACCTTAGAAATTATTTTAGATTCGCTCTATCTCCGCAACAAACACGTGTACATAATGGGAGATTTTAACTTAGACTTACTTGATTATGGTAAGCCACAGACACGTGATTTTTTTGATACTATGGTATCATCCTCTTTCGCTCCTTGTATCACCAAGCCTACAAAATTATTTGGAGCCTCCGCAACACTGATTGATAACATATTTTTAAACAGTCATGATTATGATGATCAATGTATCGCTATTACGGACATATCAGATCACTTTCCCGTTACAGTTTCTTCCATTTCTACTATACCTGAGTCGCCTAAACAAAAGGTCTGTAAAAAATTATCGCAATCACGAGTGTTCTCCGATCATAATGTCCAGCTGTTCAAACAAAGTTTATCCGAAATTGATTGGAATGAGGTTCTAAACTCCACTGATCCGAATGACGCGTACGACAGATTTATGAATATTTTGGTACCTTTATATTACTTGCATTTCCCTTTGAGAAATCAAAGAGGAAACTACAAAACAGTTCCGCGCTCACCCTGGATAACAAAAGCTTTACTTAGATCCATAAACAGAAAAAAATACTTTATTTTCAGATATAAATCACGCAATACAGCTTTGAATAAATCAAAGTACATTAAATATCGGAGTACTCTTACGTCCTTGTTGCGTAAAGCAAAAAAAAAAAAAAGATTATTTTTGTTCTTTGTGTGAACAGCACAAGTCAGATGCAAAATCTACCTGGCATGTAATAAAAAGTGTTATTCATAAACGTGTAAATAAGGGTATTATTGATAATATCCTTTGTGAAGGGAAGAATTTAACAGATGATGTGGAAATTGCGGAAGCATTCAACTCTTTCTTTGTTAATATTGGTCCGAAGCTGGCCCGCAATATTTCATCTGTACACAGACCCTTTCATTCTTACCTACTAAATTCCAATCCACAGTCTTTATTTTTTTCTCCCAGTACTTGAAACAGAGGTCTTAGATATTGTCAATTCTTTTAGCCCCAAGAAGAGTACATGTCATGATGGGATTTCTAATCACCTCATGAAATGTATTGTAAACGAAATACTACTACCATTAGTTCATATTTTGAATTTATCTTTATTAACTGGTATTGTGCCCATTAAAATGAAAATTGCTAAAGTTATTCCAATCTATAAGAAAGGCAGAGAGGATGAGTTAGGAAATTATCGACCAATATCGCTTCTGTCATCCTTTTCTAAATTACTTGAGAAGGTGATTTATCATCGTTTAATCAAATTTGTAAACGAATGTGATATTTTAGCTGATAATCAATTCGGGTTCCGGAAAAAACATGCAACCACCCATGCTATATTACTACTGGTTGAGAAAGTTGTAAGAGCTATAGACACAAAGTCGCATACAGTCGGTCTGTTTCTGGACTGCTCCAAGGCCTTTGACACAATAGATCACGAAATTCTTTTGTATAAAATAAATCATTACGGTATTCGTGGAAAGGCCTTGGAGTGGTTCAGAAGTTATCTTACCGGTCGAACTCAATTTGTTTCCGTAAATAATCATGAATCTGATATAAACTCGATTTGTTTTGATGTTCCACAGGGCTCCCTCTTAGGTCCTCTTTTATTCATTTTATACATCAATGACTTCCGGAACGCATCCTCTCTCCTGTCTTTTCTTCTGTTCGCAGATGATACAAATCTCTTTTATTCTCACTCAGATCCTTATGTTTTGCTCGATTCTTTGAATAATGAACTTAAGTTGGTGTTTGAGTGGATTCAGGCAAATAAATTGTCACTTAACATAAATAAGACCAATTATATGGTTTTCAGTAACACAATAAAATCTCTTCCAGGTTTAGTTCTATTGAACGGTTTACAGTTAAATCAAAAAGATTCAACAAAATTTTTAGATATTTATATTGACAGTAACCTTTCATGGAAGGTACATGTTGATTATTTATGTAAATTGTTGTGCAAGAATGTTGGAATTATTCACAGACTGAAATATCTCTTCCCAAAGCCAATATTGCATTCTCTTTATACAACTTTATTATTACCTTACTTGAATTACGGAATATTAGCCTGGGGGAATTGCTCAAAGACTAAAATTGATTCGTTATTTTTGGTTCTGAAAAAGGCCTTGCGGATTATAAATCGAGCACAATTTTTTGATCACACTGATGAATTGTTTGTTTCAAGTAAATCATTAAAAATTTCTGATTTTTATTTATATCATGTTGGAATTTTCATGTATAAGTTGAATACTGGTGACCTTCCTAGTATATTTTCCTCAATGTTTGTGAAAAACAGTGATATTCATACTTACCCTACAAGACACAGTGAATCCTGTCATTTTTCCCCTGTTCGTACAGTTTTAGCCCTTAAGACAACTATATCGATCGGCCCTTCTTTCTGGAATGAGTTAGATTCGGTTCGGTTGCACTCAAGTTCTTTAAGCTCCTTTAAGAAAAATCTCAAAGCCAATTTTCTAAAATCCTATGTTTAATTATTTTGCCGTAATCACTTGAATTTTTTTTTTTTGCATATACTCAAATGATGCCTCGCTCGGATGACTACATTAGTTTGATCAACTTGCTACTTTTCTTAGCATTTATACCATAAGTTAATCATAAACATTATATACTATACTTTGTACATCCCGTAAACATTGTAATATTCTCGATATTTTGAATTTTGCATGTTACGTCACTTCTGACATTGATATACTGTACTAAAACCTATGTTATATTTTTGGAGCCCACATCCTACAAGCTTTGCTTTTTAGTGGGTTCCTCATATTACACGCCAATTATATGTCCTTATACATTTGTGCATTATTGGTTCAAACTGACCATTGTGTGAAAAACATTTCTGCTTCAAATCAAATGGAATATAAAACTTGTATGAAATGTGGAATATGGAACATGAATAAAAAAAAATATCTTGGTCAAATGTGTCAAATGCTGTTTCAAATCTATCATAACTAGACTAATTACCTTCTCATTATTGTTTTTTAAGCCATTTTTCACTAATATATTAAGAAGGGCGGTTTCTGTGAAATGCATAACCCTGAAACCTGATTGACAATCATTTAGATATTTAGATTCAGATCTTTCTGTGAAATGCGTAACCCTGAAACTTGATTGACAATCATTTAGATATTCACATATTTTTTTTTCTGTCAGATATTAGACTACTTGATCAAAAGCGACCATTCCCATTATTTTGGCGAGGATAGGTGTAACAGAAATGGGACAATAGTTTTCCATGTATGTTTTATCACCTCATCTATGAATGGGGGTTTCTCGTGCACATTTCCAGTCTTTTGGTACACTGCTAGTTCGGAAAGTTTTTTTGAGAAAATGCGTGATCAGGGAGAGAATCATAGAGACTACCGGTTAATTAAGAACATTTGCCGGTAAATTATAGGGGCCAGTGGCTTTATTAAGCGGGAGATCCTTCATAACCGTTTCTATTCAATTCAGTTCAATTCAATTCATTTATTTTTCATTCTTCTTTTTTTCAACATGTCACTTGACAACGCATGTCAACTATGTCACTTTACAACGGATGAAGTAAAAGGGAATTCCATTGTCAAAACGCAAAATTTTCTCTTCTTAATATTCTTAAAAGTATATTATGCAGAAAATTGCCTATGGTGGGAAAATACTCATTGAAAGCGATCGACATTTCCTGGCAAAAAACGGCACTGCCATTCACCTTGACAGAGGTAGCAAAACTGCGCTAGAAAGTATGATTATAATTTTATTACGATAATGCTCCTATGTAGATTCCTCATATTTCACATATTTAATTGTCTTAAATGCTGCATTTGACAATTCACCCATGCGTTTTTCTTTTTTGTTATGTTTATAATTTATTTGTTGAAATGCGGGCCCCGCAATCGCCGTTCGGGCAAAGGCCTTTGCCGAAGGAAAAATCCTTTGCAAGGCAAAACCACCTTAAAAAATACTAGTTTTCGACGTTGAGGGGGTTAATATCCTGAATAGCGTAATATTACAGGCAGAGGGTTTGGAAACCAGACTAAAACTGGCCGCGCATTTGGCCCAGTTTGCGTTTATACTGACAAAAGGCCGGGCTCGGCCGCGGCCGAGACCACCTCCAGAGCGTGCCAATTGCGCGGCCAATTTTGGCCTCGCATTTGGCCTTTTACGCGTTTACACTGAAATGAAGGTGGGCTCGGCCGCGGCCGAGCCGCGGCCGAGCCTTGCACTGTAAACGGGGTCTATGACCATGCCTACACTTACGTGTAGTTTTAGAAGAAAATTAGAAACAATGAACTTGGGTGATCGGTCAACCGCGAACTGTAAACAGAGAGTAAATCCCTCTTACTTTGCTGAAATAATTTGTGACGGATATAAACATATATATATATATATATATATATATATATATATCAGGCCATTGTTCGAGGCACTGGTTAAAATATATGCCTTCGGTGACTTTGAATTTTTTACCCTCTTTATAGATTATATGTTCACGAAAAAACACGCAGATGTACATCACGTAACACAATCAAAATAAAAAAAAAAACAGAATCGTTGAGTCTCTAATAAAATAAGTTATTAATGTCAATCAACCAACTTGTGCTGATACGTGTGGCAAATAGTTTTTAAATCATTCTTGCGCATTGCTCGATTCGCCGAATTCCACGGCAGGGTTGTCTGAAGAGCAAACAGCGTCATTTTCATGTTGCTCCGCCAAACGACACAGCTTCAACAAAAAACAACAAACAAACACATATTTTTTAGATGATATTTCATTATGTCAATTCAGATTAGGGAAGGAAACTTTTCAACCAAAACAGCACCAAATTTGATATAAACATTACTTTCAAAAGATTTCGATCAGTTTCAGCAGAGCTATGCGTGTAAGTTGCCGTGGACACGGCGATACTCTCAGGGATACACTGTGCAGTCGTAGAATCGTTGAGCCTCTTCTCGTGGCCTTTCTCATCGACGACCTTCCCTGTCGATCCAGTAGAATATGTGAAGTCAAGGCAATGCTCAGGTCGTTTCTCACACTGTGGTGCAGAAGAACAGCAGTTGATAGAATAATAGACGTCCATCCAATAAGCAGCTTGAATGTAATCCACTCTATGTTCGGATAGGCTATAAAAGGGCGCCTTTTTGCCATTTTGGAAGCAGTCGATAGACCCAAGTGGATTCGAACCCTTTCCTAGAGAAGCCGTGCAGTGCACCTCTTCCCAGTCTTGCGAATACGGAGATGACACAACATCACATTCAGCTATTCCAGGAGGAATAATCACATACATATAAGCATCTATGACATGAAGATGTCTGTCATTATCAGTGCCTTCTGCAACAACCAGTAAATAGGGTCCTTCGTCTTCTTTCCTCACATCTTTGACAGTAAGGATCACTGTCAAGTTATTTTTGGTGCTGATTATTGTCACTTTGAACCGATCCCTTTGTCCTGGTTTCAGGCATTGTTCATCCACCACTGCTCCGTTTTGATAGAATAAACAAGAAAGATACCCAGAATATAATTCATAATCAAATGCCGAATTATTAAGGGACGAGTGGAAAATTATATTATTATCCATTTTTAGGCAGAACTTGTACACTTGTACTCCGCTCGTATGAAGGCCAGCTAACACAATTGCAGCCAGCAGGTGCAGACTCAGAATCTCGACAGGAGACAGCACATTTCTCACAGAGGTAGCCATTTGATATCAACAAAGTGACTTTGAAATATCAAAGATAGCACAACTTTTGTTGGAAGAACTGGTTGAAGACAAAGTTCAGAATTTTAGGTCATAAAATAAGAAAATATTCAGCAATTCTTTCACAGACTTTTATTCCTGATAATTATTTGCCCACGGATCGCACAGTTCGTTATAACCTTCGTAAAGAACAAGGGAGGTGAAATGTGGTGTGTGTTTGTGTGTGCTTAATGTTTCCCACGCGTCCACGCGCTTGCGCACTTCAGTCTTTCAGCTCAACTTATGAATAATTCATGTCCCATATCGTTTCCATGTACGAAAAAAAAATATTCGCTTTGGGGAAACGCCCTGACGCCGCAAAGGCATACATGTGTATGATGCCTTGGCAAAGCACTCTTGTACTGTGCAAGCACACGGTCAGGTTGTTCTTCGTTCATTATGGCGGAATGGATATCAGCCCTTGAAGAAAAAGGGGATTCTTTAGCTTCCACACTAGAATTGCTCATTCAGTAATCGAGGTATGTTAATATTCAACTCACGGAAATTGCAGCACCTTACTATGTATTTAAGCAATATACCAGTCGCATGATCCTTGCCTGCGCTCCCCACGTCCACATATTTATTTCGTTATGCATACAATGTATATCACTTAGGCATATTAATAAGTCTTTCAACGTTACCAGGATCATTAAATTTGTGTAATACCTTTAAATATACTACCATGATGTAGACTACCCCTCCCTCCTAGAGTAGTTGGTTTTGTGATGCACGGTCACATATTTGGTCGCATAATGTTAATACAGAATGTAGTGCATTGGATTCCCCCCCCCCCCCCCCCAAACTCCAGGATAGGAGTAACCGCATGTGTGTTCTCTATAAATCTTTGGTAAAGGAGTACTTTTCGAGTCAACGAAATCCAGCCCGAAAATTGTACAGAAAGACAAAAAAAACAAACAAAACGGAATTGTTGTTATACTTTCTACCCAGAAATTGCTGTCTAAACAGGGGGACTCCTGGGAAATTTAAAAAGAGGACTATAATATATATAATATTATTTTGAAATCATCGAAATAATATAAAATCCCTGGATCAAATATCTGACATTCCTGCAGATGCTACTTTTCATTCCTAATTTAGGATAATTGTATCTAAAACAAAGTAGAAACATTTGTACCAAGTCCCTCCTCGACTCGATAGTTGGATATAACTTCTGCCACTATCGGTGCCTTCTTCTAGATAGAAACAAGATAGGGACCTTCATCTTCATTCCACACATCTTTTACAGGAAGAATCACAGTCATATCATTCGTGGTGATGTTACTGTCATTTTAAGCCGATCCATCTGTTCTGGTTTCAGGCATTGTTCATCTATACCACTAATCTATTTTGAAGGAATAGACCATCATGTTATCCAGAAAACAATTCGTAATCGAAATCTGAACTTCTGAGGAACAATTGGAAAACAATTGAAAATACTCATTTCAATAAAGTGATTTTGAGACATTGAACATTAAAAAAAAAAAACATTTCTAACGCAAGAATTGATGGGAGACAAAATTCGGAATTTCAAGTCACAGAATTGAAAACTAATCATATGTGGCAGTTCATCCGAAGATGTTCTTTGTTACAAGTTCAGGAATGTATTTTTAGACATGTTACAAATCAAGTAGGCTATGTTTGTTTTCAGTTGAAGTTGTCGTGCGCAACCGTTCTTCGTTTTTAATGAGTTAATGCTACAAGGGATGTTGGTGTCTCATTCCATGCATTACATGCACACATTGCTCCTTTCTTTGTGATACTGTAACACAATATTCCACGCCATATTAAAGGTGGCTGTAATAAGCATAATCGGTTTCTAGATTCAACTTAATCAGTGTCAGTTATCAGCCAACGGCTTGCCCGACATATTTATGCATACAACTTGAATGTTTCAGAAAAATTATGCGGTTCATGCATACTCCACACACGACAGAGAGACTCATTTCACCTTCCACGTACTCTCACACTCTTTGCCGAAAACATTGCTTTGCCCTGACCCTAATTTTGGAATGCTTTTCCCGCAGATTTAGGCAAATGTTCTTCTCTGTTTTATTTAAAAAAAAAAAACACCTCAAATTAATGTTACTTGATGAGTATAACTTTGCTGATTAGAATCATGTTAGCTGTTATTTTACATTGTTCTCTTTCAATGCATGGCGAATTAATTTGAAGTGTACGTTTCAGTGTTTGCGTGTTTATGCTCCCATAAGATCACTACACTAGTACTCATACTTTGAACTCGTTATTAAACTGATCATAAATAGGTCATGCTCGTATAGCTGTGTATTCTATGCTATTTTTATCAATCAATACTTATCTTTCTTTTCTTTATTTTTTTTTCTTTTTCCCATTTCTTTTACTTCTTCTGCTCTTTGTACCTTGTTATTTTAGCTTTCTTGATAGTTCGTCATTAGTACTTTGTGTTCTATCTCCATTGCAAAACGAATTTACATGAACCTGTTCCATACTGAACTCTGAAAACCCCATATACTTAATACACAGGCCACCAGGTTCCCCTATGGAAAAGGTTATTTTTTTTCCCCTGGAACACGCGGTCACAAGCTTTGCTTTTGCGGTTCCTTCGTATTTCACATGTTATAGAGAATTGCCTTTTATGTACATATTATGCTGACACACATTTTTGTCATGACCAACTTTACATCATATTTTTTTTTTGTATTTTGCTTATTGTGTGTTTGTTTGTTTGTTTGTTTGTTTGTTTTTTTCTTCTTTTTTGTTAAGTACATCCAGATGTGAAGTGAAAAATGAAAATAAACAAGCTGGAACTGTTCACTGTGTCTGGAGTGCAAGACCAGTGCAGTTTCAGTAATTCAGTTCAAGGTTAAGCGGAATTGATATTCCGGATGAATGGTTACCTGTCATCCGCCGCCATGCTCTCCCCATCCGCAGCCGACGGAAACGGGAAGGCAGCCCTCTCAGCCCCCGTACAGGCTGAGTTCATTGCTTACGCATCACCGCATCGTACGTTGTTTTTTACTCCGTCTTTGTTTCCTAGCTACGACGTCCGCATTGGTATTTCCCGCCACCTTAACATGTGACTAAGAACAATAATTAGCTACCCCACCGGCAGGAAACATCTTGATTGGCTGACCGTTATCGCATCGTCCAATAATAGTGCAGCTTACGCTCCAGCGAAGCGGAACAATGGTGTGCTCTTGAGCACAATGCTCCCTATTTATTTATATAATATAATATAATATATTATATAATAAGAACCTATATTATTACGCATTTATAAAATACAAATCATAATATATATGCATCATTACGAATTTATATAATATCCGTATTGATATAATACATCATTGCGCATTTATATCATATAAACCCACGTATATATCCTTATATAATATGAACCCATACTGGGCCGGGGAGCCTTAGCAGCTTTATGTATATCATTATGTATTATTATGAATTCATATAATATGAACCCACATGTATATTATCACAAATATCATAGAATGAACCATTTTAAATTGTTACGGATTAATGAACCCGATATATAAATATATATCGCTACATCCCTCATTCCACATAACATACCACCCATCCTCATTAACAACTCATGAATTTATACAAGAATACGCACATTGTAGGGGAAAATTATCACTAGATAGATCTCCATTCAAAACAAAGAAAGAAAGCAAGAAGAAAGCAGTCGAACAGCCTTTTAATGTCAAACAGCCTTTCTCCATCAATTGCACTTGCCGTCGAGACGAAATTATCATTCATCGACTCAGAATGGGTCGTGCTCGACTCCCCGCTTAAGCCCCGGTCACACAGCGCTCCACGTCTAAATCACGTACAAAAAGTTATGAAAATCTGGTGGACGTGGTTGTAAGTGGTAATTTTTCGGTCAATTTTGGTTTGGCCGTGCTTTGTACGGGTCATGGCCGTTGGCGGCTGTTCCACTGCTGAAGCACTGCCTAAGCACGGCTAACCACGTCTAGCCACGTGTACATGTACGCGGAAAAATCCATTTGTCAGTGATAAACCGCTAAACACACGCTATTTCCCGTGATACCAACGCGTAACACGCGTCAGATGACCGTGCTCTGCCCGTGACAGACCGCTAAATTTTTGCGTCTTACCGCGTCTCCCCAAGTTTTAACCACTGCCGGAACACGGATTATCACGTGTGTTTCACTTGTGTTGCACGTCTTGCCGCCCGTGGTTGTCCGCGGAATAAAATTTTGAGCAGTTCAAAACTTTTTACCGCGTCCGACACCGTTCCGATATTTCCCCGCGTCCTGCCACGCCTATAAATCGACCGTAGCTCGTCTTAGACTCGACATCAACGCAACAACATCGTCTGCTTCACGGGAGGCCACTTTTTGACGTGTTTTGGCCGTGATTAAGCCGTAAAGCGCTGTGTGACCGGGCTTTTACCTTCATTTAATTTACAAACACCCCACTGGCCTTTGCTCTATCTGCAACTCTCCATCAGATACTGTTGGACACTACTTGCTATACTGCACACGATTCCTAAAACAACGTACAGTATTAGCTCAAAGGTTACATAAATCCATCCTGCAGTTGTCTGATCTCTTTTCGAATCAGCAATCTATGGACTACCTGCTTCAGTATGTCAAGGACACAAACCAATATTTTAATCTATAATTTTTTTTCCTTCTCTCTCTATTCCACTACCTACATTATACATAGGCCTGATGTTTGCAGAGGTTTCTCATTGATTGAATTCACTATTACGTTTAAATACCCACTCACTGGGAGAACTCCATACACATAATTATACCATCGATATACTCCACGCCGTCTCCTTTCTATACCGGTACCATCGTCATACTCAACGCCGTCCTTTGTTCTATAACGGTACTTTTCTCTCAGGCCAGGATCATCAATGGCTCGTGGCCGATGGCAGTGCTTCTTATGTGTGATTCATTTTTCACATCCCATTCTTGTAACCTTGGTAACGGGCTGACCCTATGTCAGAGAGAGGAGCTCAGCACCCTCCACCTCCTAGCTGTCTGTTTTCTCTGTTCTGTCCTCACCCTTTCCGCTATTCTACTATCATGTTCAGCTCAGTTCAGTTCAGTTTTTATTTATTATTTATTTTAGTTATTATCCCTCCTCTTCCACGATGTCCCTGCCTACTAGACTAATAATAATATAACACCTAGGCCGATAAGACAACTAGGCCGATAAGACAACGAGAGGCGCCTGACCCCGGGAAAGGCCGAGACTTCACCGACGTCGGCGGGCGGGTCGTCTACCTGCTTGCCGACGGGAATGGCGTATCCCTGCATTTCGGTGCAGGAGTAGGCAGGCGACATCTTTTCCTAAAACCTTTCCTTTCTTCTTCTGTAAATATCTCATTTGTAAATATTAAGAATAAAATATAATTAGATTTTTGTAAACAATTAAAAGTAGTGTAAATAGGTTTTTATAACAGGAGCTCTTGACTCCCTTAGGTGACCCTCCTTTTCTGGACCTTTCCTTTACATTTATAGACTTGAAGCCTGCCTCTTCCAGCCGCACTCCTGTCCCCAATAAAAATTTGTTTCAATATTTATATGATATAGTTTTCCTTCTTAACTTATGAATTCATGCGAATTATATATTATTCTGTTTTTTGTATATATTAAGATAACTTTATGATTTGAAATCCTGACTTTTGTCCCGTATCAACGAACCCCTCCCATCACAGTTTCAATCCGAGGTCAACCAACAAGCTGAGAGCGGTTCGAAATGTTATTATTGGAAGTTGTTAAGTTGTATGCACTTATTTTCATACCCATCAGACATTGAAGTTGACTTTCCGTATGTTACTCCTGTTCATCTATACGTCCCTCTATTTTCTATTTTCTTGTGTTTTTTTTTTTTCAGGCGTCAAAATATTACTTTTTCCCCACAACTATCTTCTGTTTCTCTTGGCATGCTTCTGCCGAAGATCGCTGTTTCTGTTGTTCTGTTTCTGTTTCTGTTGTGCGTTCTTGTCTGCTATTTTGTCTTCAGTTTGTCAGTCTTGTCCATCCCGTTTTGTCCTGTACAACCTTTTCTTCAGTAGTTGTCTTTTTGACTAGTCCTGTTTCATGTTTGTTCGCGTCTATGGAAGTGTATTTATCTGTTAATCTAATTTTCAGTGGGCTTCCAGACTTCTTCAACTTTGTTACTTTTTGTATCTACGATGATTCAATTTATCTTTCCATCGACGTTCTTTTCCAGAGGGGCCCACATACTACAAGCTCTGTCTTTTTAGTGGGTTCCTCCATTTTTCGCACTTTAAGCAACGGTATACATGTACTTCACTTTGATCACTTTTGTTTCTTTTTTACTATACAATGTATGATTACTATAGGTCCTCAATAACAATGTTGTACAGTCTTTTCATTTCTCTATGTTCTATTCACCTCATTCTCTGTTATCAAAGGAAGTAAGACATATGTTTTGTCGAAAAATGAAATAAACTTTGAATTGAATTGAATTGAATTGAATTGAATTGTAATGTTTTCTTGATGGGTTGGTCATTGAACATATACAGGCGAGTGAGACCTGTTACAAATTACCAAAAAATATTATAAGACAGAATTGCAACTGTCCCAAAATATATTAAATAAGTACCAAATTTATAGGAGTACTTACTCCATGGTTGACCCACTTCTGGCCTTCAATTTTCAGTAGTCACCTGCTTGAAGCCTTTTTCAATGTGGTCGCACTTCTGTCCGTAATGTACTGTAATGTAATGTCATTTCATATTTAATAGGTATGTGTATGTATGTGTGTGTATGTATATGCATGTATTATGTATATGTATATATGTGTGTAAGCACAAGATATATATGTTTGTGTGGAAATGACACATATAGATACTATAAATACGTATTATATATGTTTTGTATATACGTAAAATTATATCAGAAGATAGGTGTTATCAGTATATCGCATGCATATACAGATGTCTGCGCTAAGTTATATGTATACGTATGTATTTTAATGATTGTTAAGAATTGAATGAATTATATGAATAATAGGTAATATTGGGATATATATGTATATGCTGGAATCAATGTCAGGGTATATATGCAAGTATCTGTAGTAGTATCAGAATAAAGATAATATGTCGTTCTGGAATATATATAGATAAGAAAGGTAAATATGAGTTAAAATTTTTTTAGAATAATGCTTTATGCAATAGTGGGATATAGGCGTCTGTTTTGTTTTGTTTTGTTTTTTTTGACCCCGTAGACTCGGCGACAGCTTTGGTGCCTTACAAAACAAACACAAAGAATTTATATAACATGAACTCACGATATCAACACGTATTTATATTTATATATATATATATATATATATATATATATATATATATATATATATAATATGCGTAGTAATATTATATATATATATGGATCACTGACAAAGGAAGACGGACGCCGCTTTTTGTATTGTATAATGACTATATTATTCAATCTGCAATCAAAACAAAGATGCAAAGAATACATTAGCATTCAAGCATTCAGATGAGTACATCATTTGTTGACAATGTGTTATCTTATTACATGAGTCACTGTTTAACCAATCAATGAGTGACTGTTTCATAACTTTCAGAGTGAGACCGGTATGAGATTATGCCATATCAAAATATCGACCAGAAATTTACACCGTCAATACATTTCTTTTATGTCGAAAAAATGAACGCTCATTAATATTCATAAGTCTTTCATAAACTCGATTAAATACCTATAGAACCTCTTTCTAACGAAGATGTTCAGATTCACAAAATAACCTTGCTTAACTAAAGTCTCATTCCTTGAATCATTTTCACTTGAGACTTCTAGTCTGCTATATCAATCATAGCTTCAGGATTTTGTTACATCTGACTTCAAATTAAATTCACTTGCTTTATCGTGCAATTTCCATTTACAAAGTTAGCCCGCGATCTTTACATCTGTATCTGCTTTATCTGCTTTGAAGATAATTGTCAGACATTTTGATGCATTAATTAAACCAAAGAACAAAGAGCTGTGACCAGATAACTTGCTGCACAGAGCCCTGGTACTATGCGAGCTCTTTACCACAACCTACCGAATCAAATAGCACAGCATAACACTGCTCAATCAACCAACCACGATTAAACCTTTTCATGGAAATGTATATGAAATATTGCTCTAATTCTCACTCAAATTTGAGACTTCTTGTCCAGTTAAAATAACTAATTTCTACATGCAATTCTGCACTTTAACCAAAACCAAATTTCTTTGTTTGAAAGCCACTTTCAACTTTCTTTTTTGGTGCCAAATTTTCACCTCATGACAGTGACCTACTTCTAATAAGCAATATTTCATCCATTTTTGAGGTTCATTCATATTTGTCAACTTAAACTGGTATATCACACTTCCCATGTAGCATATTTTGGACTACACGTTTGTAGCTTCATATACACATTTTCTGAACATGAATGTTCATTGTACACAATTACATGTATGTAGGCACACATGTGTACATATACTTATTTCCTTTCATTTCTGTGCAATACTTTGTGTCCCTGTGCTTAATTGCAACATTACTTGGATTAAATCTTCCTTTTGAAAAGACATCAAGGTCAAATTCTGACCGTAAGATGGCAAGCCAAAACAAACCGCAATTAGCCTACGACGAGCAAGCGTAGGCGATAAGGCTACGCCCAAATTTCAAGCGCACCCGAATACTTAATTCACACTGTACTGTGCGAACAAAAGTTAATCTGTACACTGCGACACAAAGTTTTGCATCGAAATTTACAGCTTTTGCTTTAACTACACATATCAACACTTCATTGATAATATGTTTGATATTTCATGATTTGAACTCACTCTTTGGGCGGCATTAAACTCGGCCGGAAACACACATTTTGGAGCGTATAGCCCCCCCCCCCCCCCCCTGGAAAACGGACTTCTGACTCAGTTCAGACCGTCATGGCTTCTGAGAAAATACCGGTGCTATGGTGTCTTTAATCAATCTGAGCAAAAGTTAAAATTTCTCAGCAAACCTTGTTTCAATGAAACAATATATATATATTGCGCATTTATATAAGATCGAACCAATATATCGCTATGAGTCTATATATTATCATGAATTCATATAACAAGAACCCATGTATACATTATTTTTAATATCATTATGAACTTATATGAAATGAACCAACTTATACAGTTACGAATTTGTGAAACCAACACATACATCGCTACATCCCTAATTTCATCTAATAAACCACTCATCCTCATCAATAACACATGATTTCATATATAATAACAATAAACCACCTATTCTCATTAACAACACATGATTTCCTTTAAGAATACGCATATTGTGGGAAAATTATCAATAGATAGATCCCCATTAAATACAACAATAGAATAGAATAGAATAGCACGGTCTACTTTCCCAGACGAAGCCTAGCAGATTTCGCGGCCGAAACGTCGTATTCATTCTTTCGTGTTTACCTCGCTTCGTGGGACAAAAGATCAGCTTTATTTCCTTCAGTTTATACCTAGATTATGAACATCTTCCGTACTAATTCAATTTAATTTAATCAAAATTTGAAATTTTCCATCTCTTGTATTTTTCTGATTTGTACAGATTTGATTAATTTAAGCAGTTAGTTTATACTCACTGGAGGAAGAACAGAATCTGCCTAATCTTATTGTAATGTTTTGAGTTTCCAATGTTGCCCCTTTCTCGATCGCGTGTACACTTATACATCCTATATCCAAAGCAATTGATGGAACATTATCATTTTCGTCAGATAGAGAGTCATTTATATTCAATTTAATTTAATTCAATTCAATTCAATTATTTCCCTTTTTTCAACAAAATATAACACAGAATAAATCAGAAGTTATATCATAAGCGTAAATATTCTACTGTGCAAAGAAAAAAAATGATAGTTAACAGACAAAGATATCCATGCAGGATACCATGCTAAAATTCGTCCACTGTGATACCGAAAAATTTTATTTGAGATACACATTCATCAAAAAATGACATCTGTACGTAAAGCTTCTATGGCATTGCTATAATAAGTATGTACTTAGTTTTCTGAAGATTAAGTGATAATTTATTAGGTCTTATCCACGAGATTTTTTTTTTTTTCAATTCCGAATTAACGGTGTGTACGAGAGTACCTGGGTTCTGGTGGGAGAAAAAAATATTTGATTCATCAACAAAAAAAAAAAGAAAATGCCATGAGAGTATGTCAGATGATCTGTAAAAGTCATTCTTTTAACCATTTTTTCCCAACTAACTTTCTGTTGAATCCATAGCCCTGAAACCTGATCGACAATCTTTCAGAAATACATATTCTGTCAGATATTAGACTACTTGATCAAAAGTGACTATTTCCATTATTTTGGCGAGGATAGGTGTAACAGAAATGGGGCAATAGTTTTTCATGTATGCTTCATCACCCCCTCTGGGAATGGGGGGTTTATCGGGGCCATCCCACGAGACCGACACCCACGAGTCATACAGCCCACGAGTTCGACAATGAAAACAGGTCCATGAGTCATACAGCTCACGAGTCATACAGCCCATGAGTTCGACACTAGGCAAATAAAGCCCATGAGTTCGACACTATGTAAAAACAGCCCATGAGTTCGACAGATACAACACGGGGCTAAATTTCCCTTCTTTCGGTACACCGCCAGTTCGGAACGTTTTGTTGAGAAATTGCTTGATGAGGGAGACAATCATGGAAACTACCGGTTAATTAAGAATATTTGCTGGTAAATTATATGGGCCAGTGGCTTTATAAAGCGGAAGATCCTTTATAACCGTTTCTATGTCACTTGACAATGCATCCATGAAGACAAAGGGAATTCCATTGTCAAAACGCAACATTTTGCTGTTCAAGTTCAAGTTCAAGTTTGTATAACATTTATTTTCCATCTTTTTTTTTTCCTTTTAGGAAATCGCATGCATATTGTACAGGAAGGCAGAACCTCAAAAAAGCAAAGCTTGTGGTGAGCTGCCTTACAAAATACATTGTATCACAAACACAAACAAACACACAAAAAAAAACAACGAAAACATGATAATAGTTCCCATGACAACATTGCAGTGAAATATTCCTCAAAGAGAGATGTACAGAGAGGTAACAATGAGTATGAAAATGTGACATTGACAAGCTACAGGCTATGGCAAATGTTGCATACACAGCAGTACTGTTCTCAGTACTCTTAAAAATATTATTTAGAAATCTACCTATTGTTGGAAAATACTCATTGAAAACGATCGACATTTCCTGGCAACCAACGTCACTGCCATTCACCTTGATAG
Source organism: Diadema setosum (assembly GCA_033980235.1). Taxonomy (NCBI): domain Eukaryota; kingdom Metazoa; phylum Echinodermata; class Echinoidea; order Diadematoida; family Diadematidae; genus Diadema; species Diadema setosum. Next base: position 10,232,726 of record CM067061.1, read on the forward strand.
AGATGGCAAAATTACGCTAGAAAACATATATATATATATATATTATATATGTATATATATATGTATATGTATATGACTATATATATATATATATATATATATATATATATATATATATATATATATATATATTATATATGTATATATATATGTATATGTATATGACTATATATATATATATATATATATATATATGGCGACATTGCATAGGAATTCGAACAGCACATGGAGATAGAATAATAGGTGCAGCAGAAGTGCCCGGTCATCACTTCGACGTGAAATCAGCGATTCTTAGAATGACAACAATATTACAAAATCATAAACAGTGAAAATTGTCCTCAGTATCAAAACTAGAATTTATGGGAATAACTAGGCTAGCGACAATTGTGATCCCCACTTTGTAAGCGACTTGGCGCTGAGGAAATTCATACTTTGGAAAGATGATATTTCGAACTTCATGAGAATATGGCTGATTGCAAGTTTGTTTGTTTGTTTTTCAAGTGTTCACAGCACTATTGCACTAAATTATGAGATATCATATCCCTCACAACTTATTTCTCGTCCTGTTATTGGTCGAGGCCAGTGAAAGTGCGTAGATTTGATATCATTATTCCTCTCACTGTTCCTCCTTTGCGGAAAAGTGCAAGAGTTGAAAAATTGGTTTCCGCCGGGAATCGAACCCGAGTCTTTGGCGTGGAACGCCAACGCCTCAAACCACTCGGCCACGGAGACGTCAAGCGGTTCAGGCAGACCCAAGCTCGATTACCCGACGGACCAACCCTTCATACATACATGCATACATGTATCCCTTTGACACGCATGCAGTAACACTTTCCACCAACACGGCGTCTTCGCTTCGCGGAAAGACTCACTTGCCAATGCATGGGTATGGTGCATCGCAGACCATGCATGCACTTACATGTAGTTTTAGAAGAAAATTAGAAGAAATGAACTTGAGTGATCGGTCAATCGCGAACTGTAAAAAGAGAGTAAATCTCTCTTATTTTGCTGAAATAATTTGTGAGGGATATAAACACAAATATATCGGGTCATTGTTCGAGGCACTGGTTAAAGTATGTGCCTTCGGTGATTTCAAATGTTTTGACCTGTTTATTAATATATTATTAATAAATAAAACAAAAATCAGATATTCATCACCTTACACAATCAAAATAAAAAAGGGATTCGTTGAATCTCTAATAAAATTAGTTATGAATGTAAATTAACCAACTCGTGCTGATACCTGTGGCAAATAGTTTCTAAATCGTTCTTGCGCATTGCTCGATTCGCCGAATTCCATCGCAGGGTTGTCTGAAGAGCAAACAGCAAATTTTCGTAATGCTCCGCCAAACGACATTGCTTCAACAGCAAGCAAACAAACAAACAAGCAATCACATAATTTCTAGATGATATTTCATTATGACAATTTAGAGAAGTAAACTTTTCAACCACAAACAGCACCAAATTCAATATAAGCATTACTTTCACAAGACTGCGACCAGTTTCAGCAGAGCTATGCGTGAAAGCTGACGTGGACACAACGACACTCTCAGAGGTATACTGTGCAGTCGTAGAATCGTTGAGTCTCTTCTCGTTGCCTTTATTATCGACGACTTTTCCTGTTGTTCCAGTAGAATATGTGAAATCAAGGCAATGCTCAGGTCGTATCTCACACTGTGGTGCAGAAGAACAGCAGGTGATAGAATAATAGGCGTTCATCCAGAAAGCTGCTTGAATATGATCCACCCTATGTTCGGATTGGCTATAAAAGGGTGCCTTTTAGGTATTTTGAAAGCAGTCGATAGACCCTTGTGGATCCGAATCCTTTTCGACAGAAGCCGTGCGCAGTGTACCTCTTTCCAGTCTTGCGAATACGGAGATGTCACAACGTCACACTCAGCCAAAACAGGTGGAATAATTACTTATATATAAACATCTATGACATGAAGATGTCTGTCATTATCAGTGCCTTCTGCAACAACCATAAGATAGGGACCTTCGTCTTCTTTCCTCACATCTTTGACAGTGAGGATCACCGTCAAATTATTATTGGTGCTGCTTGCTATCACTTTGAACCGATCTCTCTGTCCTGGTTTCAGGCATTGTCTATTCACCACTTCTCCATTTTGATAGAATAAACAGGAGAGATACCCAGAATACAATTCATAATCGAACGCTGAACTCTTAAGGGACAAGTGGAAAGTTATATCATTATCCGTTTTCAGGCAGACGTTGTGCACCTGTACTCCGACCGTTTCAAGGCCAACTAACACCACTGCAGCCAACAGGCGCAGACCCAGAATCTCGACAGGAGACAGCACATTTCTCACGCAGATAGCCATTTGATATCAACAAAGTGACTTTGAAATATCAAAGATAGCACGAATTTTGTTGCAATAACTGGTTGAAGACAAGAACCGGAATTTCAGGTCATGGAATTAGAAACGTCAAGCAGTTATTCCACAGATTTAATTCGTGATCATTTTCAAAGATCATACAGTTTGGTATGACCTTCATTAAGAGAAGGGAGTTAGAATGGGGCTTTGCCCAACTATACGGGTAGGGCCTACTGCACCAACAAAACCAACAACAAATCCTCGAGTCGGGAGTTTCACCCTGTTTTTATGATCTACATTGCCTGTCTAATTGAGGTTTGTTAATGATCAACTCAATGATCACCAGTGGTTATATAAACGGAAATGTCTGTGCTGCATGGGAAACTGGTACTTATACACCACTGTTGCACTTCTCTCTTTGCATTGTTATATTCAACATGTGTTCAAGGTGCAATTCACACCATGTTTATTTGGATGCCTTAATTTGTCTCAACGAGGAAAAGACGGACTCAAACAAAAATTAAAGGAAAAAATTAAGGAACTCAATTTCTTTTATCCGAAAACACACACACACACTACACACAAGAGAAATGCGTACTGACGAACCTACCGAGTTACAACTTTATTTTGTTTTCAGATTAACGAACATTGGGAATAACAAACTTATTTCATTTTTTTCTTTGGGGGTGGGATTTGCAGAATAATCATTTAGAATAACGAACTATAACTGCTCAGTCACCCTGGGGATGAACTGCCTTCTATCTCTGGCCACTTCCCCGGAAGTCCTGGCACGTTTTCTATTTCTTGGGTACCTCCCGTAACGACGCCTTCTCCGTCCTCCGTCGATAGATTTTAAACTCGGAAACTTGTCCTCCACTTCTCCACTGTGACAGTCCCGAAGTTTGAAAGAAGAGATTAATGTCCTTATGCGAGAGGTTGACATAATATCGTAGAGTACTTGTTATTTCCAGGAATACTCGAAAAGTGGCGATCCTTGAATGAGTCCTCTTCTATTTCTTTGGAAACTTGTGTCCCCGGAAGATAAAATGGAAAACGTATTTTCCTCTTTTTAACTTTTCCGCTGTCAACTAGCGCGAAAGCCTTATAATCTCTGTTCCCTCAACAATGGAGTGCAGTTGACTCTATTGTTTCTCCCAGGTCATTCCCAGTGGTTTAAACATTCAATAGGTATTTTCATGAAACTGATTGAGGTGTTTTGACTGGATATGTAAATGCGTAAACAAGGAGTTATCAAGTTTTGTTTCAAGGAATTGTAATCAGACATTCAAACCAATGAACATCGGATCTAAGAAATTAGTCTACAATCGATATTCAAAACTTAGCAAGTTGTCTTGTCTATTTGATGAATAACTAACTGAATTCGATTTGATCAATTCGAATTCGAATATTTAACTGAATTCGATTTGATTTGATTTGATTTGATTTGATTTGATTTCCGTGACCGTAAAAAAAAGTGTTTGTAAGCAAGGCGCCATAACATGGCTAATTATAAATATATTTATTCATTATGACCAAAGTCTTTAAGTCCCTCGAAGGAATAGGAAATGAATAAACCTTGCCTAGGAGTATAAACGCTGCATCCAGAAACTAGATCCACTGACTTCCTAGAGATTCATACAGCCCGTGGTCATATCCATGCCACATCAGCTTCTGAAGTTCCCGTTTGGTGACGAAAGAAAACTTCAGGATTTTTTCCAGTATTTGTAAGCCCCTTGATGACTTTATTACACATACGCTGATTACACATCATTAGATTAGCAAAGGTGTTAAATGGAATTTTCCTATCTCCGCAAAAATATATCTGTAAATGAAAGCATTAAAATTATATCTCACGTACTATAACTGATATTGGCAAGGGAAAAAATAAATGGAGTTAAATATACTAGATTAGTGTTAAAATACTAAGAATGATGAAAACAGTTGCTGCTACAATCTTCTAACAGTCTAAAAAAGAAATTCTAAACTGTTTACCTCAAATCATGAACAGAATCACTTGACGTCATATGACATTCATCGGTATATTCGATTGTTCTGTGTGAAACAGCATCATCACTGAAAAAGTATTACAATTGCTTCTTTCTAATAAACTCAGTAATGTAAATCCATTCGTTCATTGCCCTTTACCAAAACAAAAACCAAAATCATGTCTTCATGACAACCTCATCCAAGACTTATAATCGCACCATCAAATTTTACAACCTGCAGTGCCAGTTTTAGGGAATCGTTGGGAATCGAGTTCAACGACTTTTTGAATATAGTTCAAATAGGGAAAATACGAGAATAACACTTATGTCTTCATACAGCAAAGTGCCCTACTAATGTTTGTAGTACTAAATGAATTACTCTCCCCCTCTTGGAATGAAATAAATACAAAGAAAAAAATTACTTAAATTGAATGGATATCATAGTAGAATCACCTCGAGAAGAATCCTTTGTAAATAGATAAATGTATGGTTTGCTTGTTCTACACGCCAAATATTTTACCTTGTGAACTCATTTGACAGCTGAAATTATTCGTCTCTCTGTAACTGTAAGTATTGTACTAACGGTGTTATGAAGGTAAGTTGTATGCTTTGCTATTTGATCACTCATTTCCGTGGGTTTTTTTCTCTCCTTTTGTTGAGCAATCCTTGCTGCTTTGAAATGAGAAATGATTCTTGTAGTTTTGCTTGAATATCAATTTTCTTGTATACTACTTTCGAGTGTATTCTCTTTTAGGGTCGTCATTGCTGATTTATGAAGGAAAGAACAAGAGAGGTACTGACTCACACAAATTTTCTCAAAGCTATCAGTGGTTTCATGTTGTGAGTGTCCTCCTCACATCCACTTTCCCATCCTACACACTCAAAAGGAGAAAAATTGAAAACAGAAAACTACGCCGAGTCTGGATGATAATGCGTGTTTGTGTTTGTGTGTGTGGGAGGTGAAGGGACCCACAACACAGGTTGATTTTGATGTTATTGTAAAAATTCGCAATAAACGAATACAAAATAATGCTACCAATCACATCATATGAAATTAACACGTGTATTTTACCTACTGCAATACATATATATATATATATATATATATATATATATATATATATATATGTAGATATATATATATGTAGATAGGTCTTTCATATTATTGTTGTTGTTGTTCATTTTCCATCTGTGAAGATGGCTGGATAGCCCATATTCAGCTACACTAAGCTGGTCTTCCATGGGGTCCAGTTGGATGTGGGGTGGGACCACTTCACCGGGTTAGACACCGTGCTCTTTGCGAAGAAGACCTATGAGTCCTCACCATTGCCACCTCATCTAAACTGCAAAAAGAGATTAATAACAGTATCGCTGGTTCATTAATAGATATGTTAAACCTGATTATTCTGTAAGTATCTGTTTTCTTGTAGGCCTAGATCATGCCTCGATTACTCATTTTTTTTTTTTTTTTTTTTTTTTTAGTATGGCGTGGGAGCAATTTTATCGTACAATGAAATAGAGAAGTACAACTGTGCCGCATAATATAGAGTCCGAAACTGAAATTCCATGCATGATTAATCACCTCCATAAAAGCCAAGAACGAAATCACAAAATGACAAAAAGTAAGATAAATGGACACAAACCTGATCAGTAACATATTAAGATATTTAACAGGAACATGAGCATATTGAGCGATTTTTGTGTTAATTTTTAACCAGGACTCTGATAAATCTCCTGACAAGTCCATTATGAAGAAGTTCAAGTTGTCGAGACGGGAAAGCATGCGCGTGCGTGCATAGTTTTGGGTGCAAGACGACATTTATATTATAAGCTTTTTCATATACGTATTTGAGAAACACTGACAATATTTACATTGAGATATGCGGTAAAAGAGAAAAAGTGTTCAAATTAGTTTGGGTATTTGCTTTACCAGACGATGAATGTCATCAATTACACGCGCATAATATATATTCTGCATGGAATATGAGTTGCCATAATGTATTGTTTTGAAGTATGAACCTTACCTTATTTTCGGATTATTCACCGAACGTTGTTTAACTTTTGGATTAACGACTCTAGGCTCAGTTAATTTTTTATACGAATATTTGGAATAACCAACCTATGGGTTCAGGCAAAAAAAAAAATATATATATATATATATATATTTGGTTACTTGGTTTCATTTTCAGATCAACGAGATTGTAGATAGAGGAATTTAGCTCGTTGAAAATAACGAACCTTTGGAACGAAAACCTTCAGAACAATGTGTATCATTGTGTGATTGTCAGTTGTAATTTGTCACTCTTATTCTAAAACCGTTGACTTGTGTACTTGTTTGTGTTGAACTTTAACAACTGCTATATTGTATTTTCTTAATGATCTGGGAGGGTAGGTTGGGTTAAGGCATTACATACACTGGGAACATATCTCACTCAGTGTCTTGTGAACCTTGGAAAGGGATATTGAGTTTGCTTGCCCCCAAGAGTCATAAGGGAATTAAGTAACACTGAAAAGAGCATTTGGGGTAGCCCCCGAAAATTTATTTTTCCTTTACATTTCCTTCAAGACTGTCGAGGCGACTGACTCTCCTTGAAGAGTTGAGCGGTCGTTGTTCAACCCCTACGGTCTCTCAGGGGAAACCAAGTCTGTGATTACCGAACGTGTCTGCGAGGGTACGTTTAATTGTATATCTACACTTTATACATGCACACATACATACATACTTATTTATTTTACTTTAAGTAATTCATGAATGAATATAAATAAATAAATTAAAAAAATAATAAATAAATAAATACATGAGTAAATGCATGTATATATATATATATATATATATATATATATATATATATTTATATGTGTGTGTGTTGATAAGGTAGTCCACGTGTTGGCAAGATAAAAAGATAAGTAACAAAGCTGCAACAAAGTTCATGCTGTATTCACCAACGGTTTATTTCTTCACACAAATGTTGCAGCTTTGTTACTTATCTTTATATATAATATATATATATATATATATATATATATATATATATATATAATATATTCATGTATATATATGTACAATATTCATATTGTAAAAATAATAATAAGATAATAATGTACATTATGTAATATTATCATGAAGTAAAATACTAAGAACCTAAATCAGACACTGTGACTTTGTGAACTGTACACTAAAGCACAGTTGTTGGAAATTGATGGGACTCTGAAGACTCAGGTCTCTGAATAAGAGCTTTTAAGAATATAAAAATTCTTGTATGTGTGTATGTGTGGTGTGTAAAAATCTTTAGTTTATAACAAACGAAAACAGAAAAAAAAAACTGATCTAACTCAAAAAGCTGCATCACTTCGGTGTTCCCTCGCATTAAATCCGCAAGTTGAATTATCCTTCAGGTTTATGCCAGATTCACGTGTGTACGTGTGTGTCACACACAAACACACTGCTATAGCTTAAGACCATCCAAGCATTGAGAATTTAGGGTTTCTGGGACGAACACTGAACTAGGACTTTTTATAGCTCAGTCGGTAGAGCACCGGGCTAGCATCCGGAGGTCTCGGGTTCGAATCTCGATGGAATCCCATTTTCTTTGCTACAATTTTCTACTAGTCTTTAGTTTACATACATAATGTTTTAATACGTAAAGCTTGTTTTATACTGCTAGCAAGAGAATTCAACAAACCAGAAATGGAGAACACAGTTTTGTTTTTTTAGATGGTGCTAGTCAATGGCAAGTAGATTAATGTGTGTTTCCAGGTAGGATCGGGTTCGAATCTCGATGGAATCCCATTTTCTTTGCTACAATTTTCTACTAGTCTTTAGTTTACATACATAATGTTTTAATACGTAAAGCTTGTTTTATACTGCTAGCAAGAGAATTCAACAAACCAGAAATGGAGAACACAGTTTTGTTTTTTTAGATGGTGCTAGTCAATGGCAAGTAGATTAATGTGTGTTTCCAGGTAGGATACAAATGAGCAATTGTATTTTAATGAACGTAGAATCAAATACAAGAGAGGGGGATGGTAAGTTTCTACAGTGTACATAAATCGTTCCATATACGAACGGTACAAATCACTAATCTCTAGAATGTCATTGTCATGAAATAGATCATCAGTATTTCGTATCCATCAGTCATTTCAAATAATACGAAAGAAGAGATTTTTCTTAAATAGTAATATTCTTTCTGTCAACGAGGAGTATGTGTTTCCCTATGTGAGCATACCATATAGTTTAAGCAGAACAAAATTAATCAGAGCTTCTAAGACTCATCAAGGGAGGCAAGGATTGCGTGGAAGGTATCATGTTTTTTTCCTGGAAATTAATGACCAGAAATTGTTTTAGAATATTTAGAAAATTCAATAGTTTTGAGTAAACAATTTTTTCAAGTAATTTCGAGATGGAGGGTAACAACGGCGTTGGTCTATACTTACAGTCGTCTCCCTTTTCCCATTTCTTAAGGACTAGAATTATCTTAGAAAGTTTCTGGGTTTTTGTTTTTTTTTTTGCCTTTACCTTTTTCTATAAAATCATAACATGGAATTAAAATGTAGACATACAACATGGAGTAATCCATGTTTCACTAAAACCAATTACATGAGCATTAATGACTTACAATAGTCACCGATAAATACAGAACCTTTAGATATTATGGCTAAAACTCCTTATATCAAAATTCATAAATAAATATCTATCATTGATGCCAGTTAAAAAGCTATGTTGATTAATTGTATATTACTCTGAGCATTGATATTGTTCAATGTTACCCTCACAAAAATATACAGTTAATCATGAAATCTTAGTCATAAACTGTACGGCACTTTACATTCATTGGGTTAATGGTGGCATGTGTTTTGTATCAGGTTTCAATTTGTCAGGATTATACTCGTCATTATTATAGTGAATTAAAAGCAAAATTCTCAAGATTTGGCCATCTAAAAATGAAAGATAAATTGCATAACAAAACTCGGCATTCGGCGAGAACCAGCGTACATTAGAGTACATGAGGCAGAAACCAATAGCTGAGAAGTGAGGAGAGGACAGGGAAAAAACTGGCGGCATTAAAATAATAGAAACAAGTCGAAGTAGCAGAAAGGGGGAAGAATGAAGAAAGAATAGAAATAAAAGAACAGGTATTACAAGAGAGCAAATTACCAAGAACATACCCGAATAACAATGATACAAGCAGTGTGACCATCGTGAAAATAGAATTGGGCGTAGGACGGCCCAAAATCATGCTAAATTGCCATGAAATTATGTCACATTATGTCAATAAATCGTGGTACCCAACCAGTTGATAAGCAAAAAAAAAAAAAAAAATAAATAAATAAAAAAAATACGGTCCTCATTTTTTTTCTGCTACGATTATGGTTCCCAATAGGCTGACAAGCAAAAAATAAAACGGTCCTCACTTTTTTTTTTTGCTACTGAATTATGGTGCCCAATAGGTTGACAATCAAAAAACAAAAACAAAAACAACTCAATTCAATTCAATTTATTCATTTCATAAAATCACATAGAAAATATTTACATATAATTATGTGTGAGTCAAAGGAGGAAATCACGCAAAAGCCTAGGGCTTGGAAATGGAGATTTCCTTTACAATACAGTTTAAAATCACAGTTTTGAATGAAACACAGAACTTAGATTAGAGGCAGTTACAAAATCAACAATACATTATGATAGAGACAGGAAACAGGAAACAAAACAACAACTGAACTAATACAATATAATACAATACAATAAAAAACAAACAAACATGTAGGGTAATTGTCAAAGATTTGTATGAGAATTGCACAATTATTCATCATTCATTCATATACAATAAACATTGATACAGATTAAGAAGAAGCTGCTTATATTGAGTCATAAAAAGATTCAATGTGTTAACAGATTTCAGTTCATGCTTAACAAATTCAACAATTTAGCCCTTTTGTACTTGATTGAGTTGGACTGACTGATTTTCAGACGATAATGGTAAAATATAACATTGATTATTTCTAGTATTGAAAGAATGTTTCTTGGCAAGAGAAGAAAAATAATCATTGAATATATCTGGCAAGACTGAGCGAACATATTTATATATAAAAATACCAAGTTTGAATGAAATTCTGTCTCGAAAATTTAACGTTTGCAAGTTCTTAAATAATGGAGGGGTGTGGGCAAGATTGAGGGAATTTGTACAAAGGCGAATGGCTTTCTTTTGGAGGACCGTTAGCCGATCTAATTGCCGCTGGCTAGTCCCTGACCAGACGAGATTACAATAGTCTAAGTACGGCAAGATAAAAACAAAAACATAACTGAAAACAACCAAGCAAACGAATTGTTATGCCCAGTCTCATTGTGGTGCCCAATTCTCCGATTTTGCTGCAAATTGTGGCGCTCAACCAGATGGTAAGAAAAAAAAAATATTACACGAATAACAGGTCTTCACGACTGTTTTATTGTTCACATCGCTAAATCAGTTGAAACTAACAAATAAAAAAGGTGCCACAGTACACAGAACGCATACAGATTTCCTATTTGTAACAACTATGCTACACTTAGGCTAAAAACAAACACATATTGCCTAGCATAATGCTAGATGTTGAAGCCTATTCTCAATCATGCTGGAAAGCATAACTGCCAACTCTACCAACATAGTACAAACACTCAAAAACCCGTGAATATAAGCGCAGAACAAAACTACGAGAAGCATTATGTTTTACACCATACAGTTTACACTTAAACGAGAAGTAGATACTGAGAAGCTCATTCATAGAGAATGTGTGTCTTGAAATATAGTGGTAGATAAGGGTCCCGATCGCCAGTCGGAATATTCTTTTGTGTTCATACTTATGGCACTGAAATATTTTCGTGCCGTGCCAAATTGCCTGCAGAAACACTATGCAAGCACACGTCACACCATGCAATATACAATACATAGTATATGTACCTACGTTTCATCTTAAAGTCTTTTTTCATTTCATTAGGTGATCCGAGTATCCTCTCGGATCACCTTCTGTATCTGTACCGATTCTTTCTTCTTCTTCTTCTTCTTCTTCTTCTTCTTTCTTTATTTCTCCCCAAAAGTTGTGCAGAGGTTAGCTCAAAAAGTGCTATGCCTATCAAGTTCAAATTTATACCATGTATGTTTCGTGTCCCAAAGACGACAGATCTAGTTTCATTTCATTTAATTTCATTTCCGACGAAACGTATACAATAATATGACAATTGCTTATAAACAAAGTAAAGTACAATGTAACTTTTGCATATCCAAATGAGATTTAAATGCACGCCATTTGTTTACAATGAGACAATAAACATACTTTAGATGAAGAAATACAGGGACAAAATGTAACTGAATCATAACAAAGATAAGTCGGATATGGAGGGGACTGCTAAAAAGCCAAGCTTGTAGAATGCAGTCCCCTCGTGAGTAGTAAATTGTAGTAGTAACTAAACGAAACAATTAGACATATTCCTCGAGAAGTATGCACACAAACGCACACACAGACAGAAACAAAGCAGCTTTCTTCCGTCGAGATGTTTTGCCCTACATCGACGTGAATAAGCACTGAATTGATCAGTGCCAACGCTACGGACACTTGACATTATGGTTACTGAATAAATTGACCCTTTGAGAGAAATTTACCATGTATACGTCGCCATACAGAAGAAACAAGGTACTAAAATTTTCTTAAAGCTTTTTACATATCTATCATGTTATTACTGCAAGATCTTTTCATTTGACCGAAGTCTGTTCTCGGCAGCAACCACTCTCTGACCCAAGCAGTCTTTCTTTTCTTTTCTTCGTCCTTTCTTCTTTCTCTTCATTTTCTTTCTTTCTCTTAATTTGCACTGTAGTTTTAGCAGCGACAGCCAGGCAAAGCAGTTCTTCAATTTCACTGCGACAACAAAAATTGTAAAATGGCCGTAAGTAGGGCATAATGAGAAGTTAACGCATTCTTGAGAAAATGTCGTACTATAACGTTTCATTTCTCAAGAAGGTATGAAGTTGTCATTGCAAATTAAACGGCGTTCGTACGAACTTCGTAAGAAGGCCGTATGAAAATATGTCCCATCTACGCATCTCTAAGAACTCCTGAATTCGTACGAACAGGAGGATTCGTATATCTCTTGACACACCTTTATGATCGTAGCTTCAGGTCATGGAAGCAAGATTTTCAAACAAAATGGAGCAAAATTGATACAAGCATTACTTTTACAAAATTTCGACCAGTTTCACCAGAACTACTTTTGTCAATTGGTGTAGGTACGTTGATACACTTTCCAGTTGTATAATTGTTGAGGCTTGAGTTTTCTCTGTTATCAAGGATTTTATCATCGAAAACTCTCACTGACTTTCTAGGAGAATAATATGTGAAGTCAAGACAAAGCTCAGGGCGTTTTTCACACTGTGGAGCAGAAGAGCAGCAGTTGATAGAAAATTCGACATCCATCCAGTAAGCAGCTTGAATGTGATCCACTGAGTGTTCGGATTGGCTAAAATATGGCGCCTTTTTGCCATTTTGGAAGCAGTCGATAGACCCCACTGAATCCGAATCCATTTCTAGAGAAGCCGTACAGTGTACCTTCTTCCAGTCTTGCGAATACGGAGATGACACAACATCACATTCAGCCGATAGAGGAGGAATGATTATATACATATAAACATCTATGACATGAAGTTGTCTGTCATTATCAGTGCCTTCTGCAACAACCATAACATAGGGACCTTCGTCTTCTTTCCTCGCATCTTTGACAGAAAGGATCACTGTCAGATTATTATTGGTTTTGTGTACTGTCACTTTGAACCGATCCATTTGTCCTGGTTTCAGGCATTTTTCATCCACAACTGCTCCATTTTGATAGAATAAACAAGCAAGGGAGCCAGAATACAATTCATAATCAAACTCTGAGTTATTAAGGGGAGAGTAAAAGGTTACATGATTATCCGTTTCCAGGCAGACGTTGTACACTTGTATACCGATCGTTTCATGTGCAACTAGTACCACTACTGCCAACAGGTGTAGACCCACTACCTTGATAGGAGACGGCATATTTTTCACAGAGGCAGCCATTTGATTTCAATAAAGTGACATTGAAATATAAAAGGTGGCACGACGTTTGATGAAAGAGCTGGTTGAAGACAAAAATCCCGAATTTCAGATCATGGAATTAGAAAATACTCATCAGTTCTTCCACAGATTTTATTCGACGTGATTATTACACACAGATCATAGAGTTCCTTATAACCTTCACAAAGCAAAGGGAGTTGAAATTTGGCTTTCCCGAACACTATAGAATATGCCCCTACTGCAACAGAACATGAATATCTCGGAAAGCGAGTCTCTTGTTTTTTTATGTTTCCAGCGTAATCGAGCTTGTTAATGTTTAACTATTTGGTCACATATAATGTTAATGATACATTGAATCCCCCCCCCCACACACACACACAAGGATCGAAATGACTGCATTCGTGTTCTCTGTAAATCTTTGGTAAAAGGAGTACTTTGGGAGCAAACAAAATCCGGTATAAAAATGTAAAAAAAAAAAAATAATAACAAACCTTCTGCCCAGAGATTTCTGTCAAAGAGGGAGACTCCTAGGAAATTTCAAAATGGGGTTTTGATAAAATAGTATCTTGAAATCATCGACAAATTAAGAAAATCCCGGAATAATACAATGTCTAATATCTGACATTCCCGCAGATGCACGTTTTGCAACTCATCCCTCGTTCAGGGTTATTTCAGAGACAGACGTTGTACAACAAGGCACTAGTTTGAAGGAAAACTTACACCATCATGCCAACAAGTAAGGACCCAACATCTTGGCAGGAGACAGTATACATATACTGTATCTCTCATGAAGTTAACCATAACTGTTGTGATTTTGATAAAGTGACTTTTTAAGTTTCGAAGTCAACACGTCTTTTGATGCTAGAAGTGGTTGAAAACAAAATCCGTAACTTCAGTTCGAGGAAAACAGACAGCAGTTCACGCATAGATTACATTCATGATTATTACACACAGATAACACAGTTCAAATATAGCCTTCATAAAGAGGAAAGGAGTTCGAATCATGAGTACTGCTGCAAGAGAGAAAATGGTGGTCTTCGTGATTTATTTTGCTCTTCTGGTCTGACAGGGTTTGTTAATGTTTAACTCACCATATGTTATTATTTGATTGCATTTAATAGTGTTAATGCATTAACTATTGGATGCTAGTGACTCATTATGCTGTGCACACTTCGCTCTTTTTTTTTCAATTTTGTAAGTGCTATTTCATATTATAATCTAGTTGGTTATATTGAATACAGTAAAATCGAACCCAATATTGATTTGAATAGAGTGATTTTGAGGCATCGAACATTAGAAAAAAAAATTGATTCAAGAATTGATGGGAGACAAAATTGGGAATTTCAGGTCACAGAACTGAAAATTAATTGTCATTAAATTATGTGGCAGTTCATCAAAATCATTATGTTCTTTGTTACAAGCTCAGGAATGCAATTTCAGACATGTTACCTATCAAGTAGGCTATTTTTGTATTTAGTTTATATCTAATGCAAGTCGTTGTGCACAACCGATTTTGGTTTTTAATGAGTTAGTGCTACAAGGGATGTTGGCGTCTCATTCCGTGCATTACATGCACACATTGCTCCTTACATTGTGATAATAACAGCACTAGTGCACGCCATACCCAAGTTGGCTGTAGTAAACAGAGTGAAAGCAAACATAGATTTAACTTAATCAAAATTGTCTTGTATTTTTTTTTCTGATTTGCACAGATTTGATTAATCTAAGCAGTTAACCTATGCTCACTGGAGGAAGAACAGAATCTGCCTAATCTTATTGTAATGGTTTACGTTTGTAATGTTGTCTCTTTGTAGATCGCGTGTACATTTACCTACACCCTATATCCAAAGAACTTGATGGAACAAAACCTTCGCAGATGGAAACTTAAATGGTTGTTTGTAAAGAAATGCAAATAAAGGGATTGAAAGTAGGATTAGATAAAATGACTGATTTCTAGTGAATGTATGGTGGTCACATATTATTGGTTTGTTACGTCAAGAGCACATGCAGTAGGCTTGCAGTGTACAAGGACATCTAAATAGATGAAAAAAGGAAACAGGAGTTTTCGAGCAAACTTCACCTATAGCTCGTTTGTTTCCTACTTGATACGTTTCGCTCTGACCATCACAGGCGAATCCGTTCACGTTACTTACTATCAATAGACAAAAAAGAAGACAACATCAACAACTTTTATTTATTCTCTGCAGTGACCTTCACACAAGGTAGACATGTGTATTTTGAACCTGATGGGGGTGTAGAATCAACTGCCTGAAACCCAAATCAATCACATTAAGGACATCCTTTCCTTCGCCTATGCTACGATAAAAACAAGACTCTCCATAATGGCATCTCACAAGTGTTGTCTTTCAGTTCTTGGATGCTGTAATCGCCTTAGACCAGTGGATGACGTCCTCTCGCGTGAGACATCCGAGGTAAATTCTTCCCCCTATTTCAAGAAAGGAAGAGAAGAAGAAGACGCCAAGAATATCCGCACAGGTGTTTGAACCATTGAACTTTGCTTATCTTGCCTTGAAGAGCGGTTAGAGATCCTATCTAATGCGTGACCTCATGCACATGTTCTCAAGACTTCACGGTAGATGGATGATGTTGACTGATAAAGAAACAAAAGACAACATACTTTAACGGTGAGGCTTTCTTTAGTAGACGAATGTTACAACTTTCCATTTAAGTCACACCACATTCCTACTAAGGCTTGAAACGTTCAGATCACATTTCCTTAAAGAGTAGAAAGATATACCTACTATAGTTTCAGGTCTTTTAGACGGAGGGACAGCGCGCCGGCGGTAAGTGACGAAGTACTATGTAACGCAATGTTAACTTTGCAAGGAATGAGTTCGATTAATAAAACGAATGCTTCAAAGACGAAATCGAGTCATAGATATAGGTTGGTTTGTTTTTGTTGGTGGTGATGTTCATGATATGGTGAATTCTTCATTTTTATAACTAACGTAACATTTGCTAGAACCATTCCAGAATTGGATGTGCACATGACATTTTTGTAATGTCCAAATATGTCTAAAGCATTCACGAGTTACCGCTACTTCAACTTCTCCTTCCCGTATTGCAGCTGGTTATGACGGCAAGAGTGAGATCAAATTAACAGAAACGTATAATCAAAAATCGTGATGGAAAATCGTAACATGGTTGCACAACAAAGTAATATCCTTCGTAGTCATGATAGAGCCCATGGGCTGTTAGACATTACGATGACGTCATCACCATACTGTCCCCACAGCTCTCCCATTTTGTTTGTACGTAGGAAATAAAGTTTCGTCATTAGTTAAGCTATTCAATTCTAATCCACTTTACGTTATGACGTCAACACTGTGACATCACTGAAACTGGAGAACAATTTGGATCCATGTCAAGAAAGGGACACTTTAATTCAATAGTTTGTTTAACGTGCCATGAAATAGAAAACTTTTGAAACCATCATCACGTGATTAAATTTGCATATTGTGTTGCTATGACCGATAATTTTTCGGTGAAACGTAATTGAACTTTAAAGTCCTTTCCGCATCTTCGGTCCTATTCCTGATGAAACTTTCTATATTTGTGTGTTCTATTCGTCAAGGTCATTTTGAAATAATGCATTATTATTCATCGACAATCGAATAAGCCCGTGAGGTTGACTTTGAGACAAGACTTATCGGACAACTAAACATCATGAACATTTGCTGCAACATCTTATTGTCTTCAATACTGCCCTACTTTGGCAAAAGGAAGCAAGTGACAAAAGTGACATTTCTCGTAAAAGAGCAAAGTGTGTCTGTCATTTACACTGACGTCAATGGACTATCATGATGTCTTATCTAACATATCTCTTAGCAGGATGAGTATTTCTGCATGAAATTTGGCCTAGAAGAAGAGCTCATTATATGAATTATGAAAACATCAATAACTCAAATTCGGATGGTATGTCACTTGCTTCCTTTTGCCAAAGTAGGGCAGAATAGTGCATGTAAGTTTGGTCATTTTGTTGTATTTCATGGACTTTAGTGTTATGTTCTTTGTGGATCCTTCCTTGCTTTTGTCTGCTTGAGTTGTATGTTGACGTTGACTGAAAGTTGTAGCCCTTCCATCACAATCAAATTACAAATTATCAATTAACTCCTCACCGCCGATGGCGCCCTTTCACCGATAGCAAATAAAAGAATGAAGATGATGATTGCACGCTTGTATTCTCCTTTCCGAAAATTACCCCTCCTTTTCGTTGATGTTTTCGTTATAATTTGTTATCATATTATTCTGGTCTTTCCATTTTCATTCAATGAAATAAAAATTTCAGCATGTTCTCCCTTATTTATTGAAAACTGGGAAAGAGTATGCAAAGTGAGAATAAATAAAGATCTGTTTTGTTTTATGATGTCTGTTGTCAGTGCGCAATATTGTCCAAGGCTCTCTTTCTCACTCACTCTCACACACACACAATACACATACACACTCACACACACACACACATACACACACACACACACACAGACACACACACAAACATGTACATACCCACATACAATATCATCAGGTTAGAAAGTCCAATATTATATTTTGTATTTTCCATTTCATTGTTTGTTGAAAGAAAAAGTAATCGCATATGCGCCTGCGCACTCCCCAGATACTACGTGGGGGACAGAAAAGATGGCTGTATTTACACAATTGCGATGAAAAAATACATACCTTTACATTATAATGTAAAAGGAAATCCTGAAGAATTGTTGTCACTGCTGAAAATGTGTAAGACTTCGTAATGGTTATGGGTAAATTCATGAAAGCAACAAACACCTTTGGAAACATTTGCTATACGAAGAATAACAGTGCCACAGATCTCTGAATGAAGCACTTGTGATTATAAAGTGAGCTTATTCACACACAAACACCTCTCTAACGTTAGTAATTCTCATAAGCTGTTGTTGCGAAAACGTTGACGTCTCGACATGAATAAAAGCAAAAATACACTCGTAGGGGATCTTAACTACAACCCTCACTTCACATCAAACAAGAAAACACGACAACCTAAAACAAGAGAAAACAACATAAAGACAACTTATTTCATGCCAAATAAGGCTGTTGTTGTTGATTTTGTTGTTGTTGTTTTTTGTCTCTTCTGTTCTAAAAGCAAGACCACTGCGCTTCACTCGTCCTATATAGAGTAGAGAATAATCATATAAAAGGCGGCCGACAGGCGCAATAACAAAATCAAATGACAACGTCATAAATGTGGAAGAATGAGTTTCTTGTTTCCATGGCCAAACCTAAGCTTTGCTCACAGAAACTTACCTTCGAGAGGTTTCAGATTACAGCATTTACATGTGTATATCTCAAATACATTTACCCCTCATGTTTACAGTTTACGGTAAGAGCTTTGTGTCTGTTCAACGACTATCTGCCAACATATCCGTGTCACATACACCAAACCTCGACACTTTCCATGTACGAGAGCGAATGCATACTACTATTATGCAAGCACTATTGCGAGACACTAGCATACAATGTCGTGCCAAGTTCCAACTTTATCGATTGTGGTTTCATAGTGAGTTTTGAGTTTTGCTTTTGTTTAATAGAGTAGGGCCTACAGCACATCCACCAGGAAATGCCTTTCCACGCACTCGTATTGAAATGTGTGTTATAATGTGTGTCAGGACGTACATGTCTTAGTTGTTTTTGAGGTTTTGTTGGTGAGGGGGGATTTGGAAGGGGGAGGAGAATGGGGTAAGAGCGAGAATGGACGGGGGTAATGGTGGTCGGGGTGGTTTGCGTCTGTTTGTTTTGTTTGGATTTTTTTTTTAAAGAATAAACTTCAATCAATGGATATTGACGTTTAAAGTTGGATTGAATGAATGTTGAAAAGAAAGTATTTTTGGGCTAGTGATTTAGTTAATAAAATTTGTAATGTAATGAAGGAATGAAATGAAGAAGAGAATGAGGGATTAGTAGTGTAAAAAAGAGTAAAAAAAAAGAGATGTATAATATATGGATTGTGAAAAAAAAAAAATGTGTCAGAGTGTATCAAAATGTATTAATTAATTGATGTTAAGTTTCGGTATAAATTTTGTTTCCATTGATGAAAATGATTATGAAATTGGTGCAGAGAGTTTTGTATAAATTTGTTTGTACATTGTGCTCTCTTTGAAAGATGAGTAGTGCAAAAAGAGTATTAACATTCATGTGGCCTGTCTTTGGTAATTCATTCCTATTCGATACACTGCAATGCTTGACTAAAAGCATTAAGAGGAGGAAAAATCCACTCCATACACTGGGATTGATTGGACAGCAACTTCAGCATAGAGAGCTTCACTCTCTCCAACTTCTTTGGCTGTTCCAACAGTATTATTGTTGTCTTTCACTTTCCTCATGTATAGTTGGAGGAGAATGCACAACACCCGCCACCGGCCACTGTCATTCTATTAGTCCCGGAGCTACCGGACAGCGCTCGTCAGAGATGCCCCTGGTAGATGACAAGCGGTCGAAAATATCTTAATGGAGCATTCTCACTCACAATGACGCTTTCGAGGAGTTAATTTCTAAAAATCCCCCAAGAGAACGGTTGAGGGGGAAAAGGCTTTCAAAACAGACTAATTTTCCATTTCATTCAATTATCGGACCCTTTCAAAATTAAAACGGCCTCCAGATGTTTCCCCGGATGACGTGTCGATCAAGCAAAGAGAGAAACGGGCGAAAAAAAGAGTAACGGTCGAGATTAGGGCGTCCGGGGAGCGACAGTTGGGGGGAGAAATGGGATTCGCAAATTGAGTTACGTCCTCGTTCTGAATCAGGGGGGAACCGAATTAATCAGAACAAAATTGAGCTAATGATGAAGGTAACATGATTATCGTTATCCAGTTTCCATTTCATTAAAGAGGGAACTTTGGTCTTTCTAAAAATTGAAAAAATAAATTCGCGCAAAGTCGAAACGGAGCGCTGCTGGGTTTACCTTCTGCGGGAGTTTCTTTAACAGGCTACAAACTCTTGAACTTTCTGAACAAAAACGTATGGCTTCGCTCTCCAGGTTTAATACGCTGCGCACATTTTCCCTTTCTTTCTTGATTCGATACAAACTCTGATCAATGAGGGGTAAATATGCGATACCAGAGTGTTTCCTTAACAAGGAAAAAATAAAGATGACAAAACGAATTATGAATGTAATATATCAGAAACTACATAAATGGAGATGTTAAGCTATTGTGTCCTTCAAAGACGCCATAAGAACCTGATACTGGTAAAACATTACAAATATAGAGCATTATAAATATTACTTATAATAGATAGTTTATACTATGATATATTGTTTCTATTCACCAATGAATAATGAAAGAATGAATCTGAATGAGCCAATTTTACACCATCAAGACATAGAAATGAGAGAAAAATACAGGAGATCGCCAATAGAAGCAGAGTTTAACTTCAATTGAAAACAAAGGACAGTTGTACTTCAATAAAAAAAAGAAACTCAATATATTTCAATAATCATGCATTTCTAGAAAATGGTAGGACAAGTGCGTGATACTACGACTTCATCTAATCCACCCCAATACACATCTACCTGCACACGCACGAAAACAAGAAATTATCATCGCACATTTTGCCGTCTTAATAGGAATAAATGCATGGCATAGGAGTGTAAAATGTTTTATTGTCTTCTATCACGGATGATAATGCCAAGCTCAAGAGATGATCATCCTATTCTTGCATGCAACAGACATCCATCTAGTATGTTTAGCCTCCTCAGTGTGGCTGGGATTATGGTTGTCTGTCACGGTGGATTAAAGGCGACATTTACAGTGGGATGTTGTTGGCGGGGAGGGGGGGGGGGTTGAGGTGGGGGGGCTGTTACCGTCACTCGCATTGACTTACATCAACGGGACCCAATATAGTTTACCTCTTTTTCCTTCCTGTCTTTTCTTCTTCTTCATTTGATTCAAACGAATGTTGCTGCGAAACATAATCGTCTGCGTTCCGGATTGCTCCCGCGTGTAGGTGCATACGTGCGGCGCGTGTCGCCGTGCAGATGAACGTCATCGTCACCCATTATGCGGTGCATTTATGTCAGACGCACTGCAGTCGTATTAAAGGCGATTCGCTCCTTTCCATCACATTATGTCTCACGTGTTCTGTAACCACCTCTACCCCATACACAGTGGCACGCGTGTGTTGTTTTTGTTTTTTGTATTCCTTATTCTATTCTCTATCGCATTCAGTTACAGAGAAATCATGCCAACAAAGAAACAATTACGCAAAGCGTTACGAGCATTGCCATGAGGCACGTTCAAAATACTTGTATAATGCATGCATATAAAAAATTATGCAGGTAGCAGAGCACCCATATACATCCCACAAGGGCTACTTCAGCTTGATCAATGTATGTACACATACCTCATCAGAGAAGAGGACCCAATATGGGGCACTATTCTTATCTTGATTAAACGTAATTGAACGAGCCCCATTAAAAGCCTTGTAACTACAATCACCAACTCACCCCCCCCCCTTTGTCTCTCTCTCTCTCTCTCTCCCTCTCTCTCTCTCTCTCCCTCTTTCTCTCCCTCTTTTCTGTTGGCTTGAGGACATGTTAGCTGCTTTTTTTTTTCATGCAAACGGTGAACGGTATACAGTGCACTCCCGTTATAGCAAACACGGTTATAGCAAAATTCCGGTTACAATGAAGTAAAAGTTCAGGCCGCAACGTTATCCACACTATTTATTTTTATTGTTTGTTTGTTCGGTTATAACGAAATTTGGATGTAACGAAAGAAAACTGCCGGTCCCGAGGACTTCGTTATAACGGGAGTCCACTGTGCCCGAAATAATACACACAGACAGACAAGAAGACACACTCACACACATACACACACCCACACACACACACTTAGAAACCGTAGGCTTACAGGCATTTATAAAGTTCCACAACTAGTGAAGAAAATCAACCCAAAGGTTGGGCCAAATACCGGCCAGCGATAGGCTAAACATGATGACGTGATAGTTGATCCTTTGTTCTCACATCTTCGTGTCAACAAATGGAAAACGATACTATGCTATGTTTAAAGGGATTGTATAGTTTTGGTTGAGACCTAGTTTCATGTTTCTAACATTCTTGGTGAGATAATGAGAAACCTCTTATGAAATATGAAAGAGCAGTAATTCTATGAGGAATTCAACGTTTATTTAATGAAAATTGGTTTTGAAATGGCTGAGATATCCAAAAAACAACAATTCTAATAAAGTGTGGGACCCACACTTTATTAAGATCGCTTTGTTTTACTTTGTTTTTGACTGTTTCAGTCATTCCATACCCGATTTTTATCAGATAAACTTTGAATTCCTCTTAAAATGGTATGCTCTGTACTATATCATAAGTATTTTCTTGGTATCTCGCAAAAAGTTAAAAGCTCAATTCTCATCTCCACCAATACTGAACCATCCCTTTAAAGCTGACCTATAGATAGTTTGCAACGCATGCATAAATTTGTGCAATTGAAAAAAAAAAATACAGATTGCAATGAATTTGCTGCCCTGGCCGTGAATGAATATACATTATTCCACAAGCCGGTTTGCGACTTTTCTGGCGATGAAGTCATTAAGAATTGGTAAAGTTGCCAATGGCATGCGTTCAAGCATCGATATCTTTCTGATGTAGCAACTCTTCACTGTCATAAAAAAAAACAACTCCACAATTTTCTCGGTCTAAAAGACATATCTAAGTAATCATGGTGTGCTTCATTACTAAGAATGATTAAGCATGAGTTTACTTGGTAATGCAATGAAAAAAAAATAAAACCCAAATGTATGTTCTTGTATTGTAGGTGTTAGGAGGCCAGTAATAACAGGTGCCAACTTTAAAACTTTACCAACAGTTTCATAATGCTAGGTTATGCATTTGCATATTTTTATTTCCTTTTTTTTTTTCAAAGTTCCTTCATACACTTTGTGTAACATTGACTTTTTGTAATTACTGTATTCGAAAGAATTTAAGTGTTGCTGAAAACAGACTCTGAATAGAATAAATTCGAATTAATTTCATTCATTCAGTACTGAATTATTTAAAATGATTATTTGTTCTGTTGCACTAATTCGAGAGATATTTTTCTTTGATGAGAAAAAAAAGTAACGTTAGTAAAAAAAAAAAGTAACGTTGAATTAAAAAATATTCCTTTTTGAATCAGTGGATATAATAGTATCTACGCTTTTGTTATTGGTTTATCCCTTGAAAGAGATTTGAATTTGAATGCTAGAACATCTGTAAGCCAACAAACAAAGAGCAAATAATAATTGTAAAGGAACAGACAGTGAATATCATCAAAGTTATTTTTTTCTGATTGCCCTGTACAATGATGCATCATATAGTGTGTTGTAGCTTCATGGATGCATGAAGGACAAATGATACATTTTCACCTTAAAGTGTTCGAAGCCTTTTGGCTGGTTGAAATACTAGTCAGCTTACAAGTACCGTTAGGTCTAAAGTGACGCACGGAAGAAAAGAAAAAGAAGCAAAAAAAAAAAAAAAGGGGGGGGGGACAGGATGATAATGATACCAGTACAGAAGACAGAACTTTCAATCTCTCAGAAATGAGGGGTAGAACTAGCCTTTTGGCAAGGCCTCGTGGCTGAAAAAGTGACTTACTGCGAGAGAACGGGTGAACGCGAGACCAAGCGGCGCAGCCACTCGGTCTCGCGTTCACTCGTTTCTCGCAGTGCCCGGTGTGGCGAGTTATATAGTCTCAATCTTCAGCCACGAGGCCTTGTCAAAAGGCTAGGGTAGAACGCACTTTCGAAGCGATGTATCGATGGCCGCTCTTACAGTCACTGCTCTTTCAGGTTCCACTCTAGTGTGATAGAAACTTATACCCACGACGTATAGGGCATTCTGCTAGCTTCAAATCTCAAAGCAGAAACAAGAAGAACAAGGGAAACAAAAATGATGCACAGAAGGAATGTATAAAGAGCTTGCGAGTACGAAGACTCGACATTCATATATATATATATATATATATATATATATTTCATTCATTCATTCATTTACTTTTCCATCTCCAGCAGAACTTGTAAATACATTTTTTCCACATAAAACTTAAGTACATGTATGTGTCAACATTACAGAATATAAAATGGTATTTATGGATAAACAAATTATAGGGTGAGGGAAAAAGCATATATATATATATATATATTTATCTATTTATTTATTCATTCGTTTATGTTTTGGTGACGAGCGCAAAGAGTTCAAATAGAAAGCACATGAACGCGCACTCATGGTTTATCACAAAATTTTGTTTTTGCTTTTGCTTGTTTGTTTTGACTGTTTGCACCTCATTGTATCATTTCAAGGATATGTGAAAAAAACTTTCAACATTGGTAAAAGTCTTTTCCTGAAATGACAAATTAAAAAAAAAAAAAAAAAAATATATATATATATATATATATATATATATATATATGTACATATAAATATTTGCAATTTTTCTGGACAGACGTAAAACCTCATAAATTATTATAAAAGGGGTTTGGATATTACTTTGGCCAAAATAAGTACATTGTAATCTTAAAGGTCCTGTTTACCTTTGGGAGCAGTGATTTTGAAAATGTTCAAGATATCATTTTTGATGCATATGTGTAGGTTAGTTGTATCGCAAAACATCATACTATATAAAATTTTCGAAATAAAGCCTAGAATGTAAGGAGATATCACTATTTTACCTCATTAAACCGTAACTGTAGACGACTTATTCTGGAAACATGTTTTATTCTAACTATTGTTCACATTTTGTATATTTAACAATACTTAACATCGATTATACTGGTTCAAATTTTCACATTGGTTGTTTCTATTCCTTACCCACATTTAGAACTATTTTGTATCAGTAATGCTGGGTTTTTGTTCCATCTGCAAATGGTAAATTATGCCTTTAAGGTTACCGTGTACCAACACAAGTAAACATGCATTACTTGCATTGTAGTTTCTTTGACAAAATGTTTGTTTGGAATGTTGCTGGTGCTTACGCCAATGAACGAAATACGTTTTACATGTTTGAATTTAATCACTGAGAGGAACATTTCGTTTTCCCCCTAGTACACTGTACACATTTACAGAAATGTCTTGATCGTTAATGATCGCTACATCTTGTATCTGATTTTAGATCGTGTAAGCTTTATATTTATTTTTTTTTACCCATTATGCTGAAGAGCTTCGTGTTAAAGAACAGATATCGACTGTGTAATAGAAGGGAAAGAAAAGATATGCTTGAAGAGTCTCTCAAACAGCAGCCTTCCCAGACTTTTTTTTTTCCAGATGTTTGTCCTTCCCAGACACTTCTGGTGT
The DNA here is from genome assembly GCA_033980235.1 of Diadema setosum. Classification (NCBI taxonomy): domain Eukaryota; kingdom Metazoa; phylum Echinodermata; class Echinoidea; order Diadematoida; family Diadematidae; genus Diadema; species Diadema setosum. The sequence continues at coordinate 10,258,435 of CM067061.1, forward strand.
AAGTGAGGTAAAGTGGTTGGTGCGCCTCCTCTCGAAGCCGACCAAATCGGTCACGTCACCCGTTCCCTCCCGCAGCACAGTCGGGGCGTCAAAGTTGGAGACCGCTGCTCAAGTACGCCGGCCATTTCTAGCAACATGTTGCTTTCACCTTAACCCCCTCGGGACCACTGTTTCAAATTCCCAATGCTATTATATATTGTCGTCTGGCCTGTGGGGTATGATGGGGTATAATGTCCCATCAACAAGAGCTACAGGTGACCTGTATTAGAAGTGCACTCCACCTACGGGCGAGGAAAACAATGCGGTATATTTCATGATTTTATACCCCTCCCATTAACATGCTGTTTAAAAAAAAAAAAAAAAAAAGCATGGGGATACGGAAAAATGATAGAACCCCGAAAATGATCTAACTGCGCTTCGGGATGAATGTGGAAGCAACGCATGATGATGGCAGCTGCATCAGCATTTATCCATATCAATATAGATCAAAACTGCATTTTTGATTCCAGCCAAGTAAAGGAATCTTCCACTTAATTGCAATTTCGTCACTTACAGGCGGGAGTAGAAAAAAAACATCTCTGGAAGCGTTATTGAGAGTATCTCAGCAATGTATCATAGGTAAAACTTGGACTCGGGTTTATTTCTTTTGACAACATCAAAATATTTTGAGACGAGGGGATTTCATATCCCATTATGCTTTCCTTTGGACCTGTGATTATATCATAAAAGTGGGCGCAATCATGTTGATAAGTGGTATGTGTGTGTGTGTGGGGGGGGGGGGGCAGGGGTGGGGAAAGGCACAAAAAACTGTATACTTCGCCGATATTGTTTATCTCGTAAGCTTTCATTCACTTCACAATCTTGCATCTTATTTCGAAAAGACCATTCCCACTATTGGCTTCCGAAACAAAACGCGTAATGTGTAACTCGACTGAAGTATTTTTACTTCGACAGTACTCTGCTTTACAAGAACAATGTGCTTATATTTCTCCAATTCAGAAATTGTCATTCCTTTAATTACATACCCAAGAAAGAAATAATCTCACATCCGCATCTGGGAATCTACACCCTACAAGCAATGCTTCTATGTAGATTCCTCATATTTCACATGTTTTATTGTCTTATATGCTGGACGTGACAATTCATCCAGGCTTTTGTATTGTGATGTTTATGTTTGATGTATTTGTTGAAATGTGGAATATGGAACAATAAAAAACAAAACAAAACAAAAAAAAAAAAAAAACAAACTGCAATAATAAAGCGTGACTTTTGCATTTTACGAAAAAATGCCTGCATTGGGTGATCTGTTCATATCCTTGTTATAAACGTGACTGTGGATGAGTGTATATGTGGCATCTGATTCTTTTTATGCCTTCTTGGGAAATAAAACTGCTATTATTAGATCACTGATCATGACGGAAGAGATTTTAATCTATCTCTAGTGCCTGCTCCACAACCTCCGTCATTCGTCATCTACCCGTTCTTGACAAGAAATACTCACGTCTTTCTTATAATCTATTTTAACAAATGGCGAGAAAGAGGTAAAAGTTTCTTTTTGTTTTGTTTTGGTTATAGTGAAGACTTCCAGTATTGTTGCTCCGTACAAGTCCAAGCATCCATGGTAGAATTTGTAAGGGACATCTAATAATCATTGTCTTGTCGGCTTTCATCAGTGAGCGGTAGAAGAACTTGTTATGAGTAGTGACGAGCACCTTTTATATCTTTCTTTCTGTGACTTACAATTTTATACGCTTCCGCAATCAATGAGGAACAAAGATAAAATAAAAGAGGAAACTGATATAAGACGGAAAGTAAGAAAGGCAGGCCTGATGAAAGACGAAGATGAAATTCGTGGAAGAAGTGTTCGTTATTTTGCAAACGATACAAGCCCCGCGCGATGAAGTGGCACTCCGTGAGGGCGATTGCATTGCGGCCGCGCAGCTAACAGCTACTCTTGTGACCCCCTCAAGTGCACTTTAAACTGACATGTCACACGCATCCCGACTTCTCTCTCTCCCTCCATCTCTCTCTCTGTAGAAATAGAGTACAACCAAACGGGTGCATTTTTTCTTCTTTTCGTTACACACGAGGTGAGAGTTAAAGTGTAAGTGTTGAAGCGACGACGACTCGGTGAATATTGTTGCGAAAGTAATTCTTGAAGAGGGCGATGCAAATGGAAGGGATCTCCAAAATCAGGTCACTATACCTGCTTTGTTGCTATACAGCCCGAGGTCGGCCGAATGAGGGAACTTACCTCCGCCGTTCGACCCAACATCTCAACTTATCAAGCACAAACGCACGCGCACATCCATACGCATAATACTCGCCGTATATCTCTTTTTCTCTCCCTCTCTTCTTCTCAAAACTCTTTCTCTCTCTCTTTCGTTCCCTATATCTCTCCTTCTGTCTATCAGTCTTTCCCTCATCGTCTATTTGTCTGCCCCTCCTCTTTCCAGGGTGATCGATTGAAATGCACCCTTCCCCTCCCGTCACTGACACCCTGGTGTCCAGCCTACTCTTTTGAAGTCGCTGTGAATAACTCACTGAATGTGTGTGGCATATTATGCATATATGGCGAATGTACTGTCACGTGTGGAATATATACATGAGCATGTAAGTGGTCCTATCTTCGTCATCAGACTTTTGTCATGTTTATATCTTTGAAGAGAGAGAAGGAAAGAAGAAAAGTGGATGTTTAATTCTCGAATGGGGGATGCCACGACGCTACGGCCCAAATCGTGAACGAAATGGAATAAAAGGAGTTCGGAAATCCTCGTGGCTCAAACAGAGCAAAGAGCGGGGTGCAAACACTTGTAAATATGTAGAGCGTGTATGATGCGGAAATACGGAGGAGAGATGGTGACATGGGAGAATGATAGTACAGAAGCAGGTGGTAAAACCGGAAGGAAGAGTCAGAGAGGAAAAAAAAAAGAGAAAGAGAGAGAAAAGAAGGAGAAAGAGAAGGAGAGGTAGATCAAAGAGAGATGAAGAGACAGTAAGAAGCAGATAGAGAAAACGACAGAACTAAAGAGAGAGGAAGAGAGAGAAAAAAGAAAGGGAGAGAAAAGGAGGAGTGTGAGAGATGAAATACATCAACAGAGATACTAGAGAGTGTGTTTGAATGTTTGTGTGTCCAACCGTCTGTCTCAAGGACATCCGGTAATAACAACTACAGCTGTATGACAAGAACATCAAAACCTTGGTTAATGGTTTAGTGTACAATTTGCATCAGAAATTAGAGACGCTAACTAAGCCAGTATCTAAATATTCATTACATAATTCGCCTCAGTTGATGCTTAAATTCAATATCAATTACCGCTTCTGGAAAAAGAAGAGTATTCCATTCAAATCTATTTTTGTTTTCTCTCTCTCCCTCCCCCCCCCCCCCCCTCTCTCTCTCTCTCTCTCTCTTTGTGAAACTCGAGCGCTATAGATTTCAAGAAGCGCTCAAAATGATTATTCCGCTAGGAGAAAAACAATACATCATGGATATTTCCGAGATTATCTGAGGCCTGTACCTGATGTATTTTGACTCCACTGGTTTAAAACAAGTTCCTGGCTAGAAATCTTTGATTTCATCTGGGTAATGTAAAGCGACTTCAGTGTGATGTCACATGTTTTGTTCATAGAATGTGGTGGGATGTTTTGTCTCCTTGGTCGGGAGGAGGGGGGGGGGGAGTGACTCATGTAGAAAGCTTGTATGTTGCATTCCGTGGCAACCATTCATACACATTCTTACACTATACCCATTGATAAATGTCATCGGACGCAGTACGGAGAACAACAATTGCTGAATCGTTCACTTGATTTTATTTTTCGTCGACTTTTTTTTCTTCTCTTTACATCATCCAATTGTACAGCGTGACATGGACAGACGCTTAAAAGCACTCACACACACACGCGCGCACCAAAGAAAAAAAAAATGTCTAAAAGATATGAATGCTCGCTCTCTCTGAACAAGTGCATAGCAACAAACGGCTTTACACCGAGCGTTTTCAGACAGGTAAACACGGATTAACTACGTACTACGATAATTATAACTCAACACAATGCGCATGATCAACAATCGAAACTAAGTAAAAACGCAACTCAATTAGTCTATATCATCATGAGTGCCGGATAATAATTATTACTCATCGGAACTTCTACGAAGATTGACGTAACGTTATACAACATTGCGCACTTTGAACTCAGATTTTCTGCTGCCATAATAGGGACGAACAATTGCATAAACATCTATGTACAAAAGGAATGACTTAATGATAGGAAAATATCATTTCATATGCAGACTTTCAGTTTCTTTCTCCAAAGAAACGAAACAATGTGGTCATGGCTCCATCTCCGTTTCCACTGTCAAAAATATAAAAAGAAAGAAATTAAAAAAAAATCACAATAATAAGCTTTCCGCCCATACATGGACGAACTGACTGCAATCAAGCATCTAAAGAGGGCGCTATACCAACTTAGTTGTCGGCACCATTAATGACAACTGTGCTGCTGCATAGCATTGCCCCTTTACTTTCCTGCTCAGGTTGAGGGTCCGCTCGATTTGATAATAGCGAGCTTTAGATCAGCGACGGCAACATCTGTCCCGCGCATGTGTAGAACGGTGCCTATTATACAGCTGTGTCGTGTGGTTCGCGTCGCAGATCTAAATCTCGCTAATATCGTACGACATCGCCACATGCATGGCACAACACAGTCGACCCCCAAAGAATTAGAATCACTGATTTCACATCGAAAGACAGACTTCTAAGTGATCATCTCACTCCGCCATTGCTATTCCCTACCCGTCCTCGCTATCAATAATGCAGAAATACCCGTCATATCTTCTTCGGCAGAACCTTTGTCGCAACTCAAAGTCGACAAGTTTGTTCTTTTATTTTCCTTGTTTCTTTCTTTGTTTCTCAAAACTTGCCATGAGATTAAAACTTGGCCTTTTTTTTTTTGTTCCACGAACATAGGCATACAGAGACGATTTTAGGAGGTTGGAATCATTGTTTAGGCGTTGATCGCTCGTCTGACGTGGCGTAATTTACAGGCACCTTGAAACAACTGTTTTGCTTAGGCTACTCTGGTGTCTATTACGTAACTCTTCACCCGTCCGCCAATTGGCATTTACATCTTGGGCATATTTTTATGCATGGATCAGTTGATTGTACCTAATTTGATACTTTTTGATATTAATTTTAATCAATATCAATTTAATAAATTTCCTGAAAACAAAAACAACAACTTCTGTTCAGGTGAATTCATCCTGTTCCACAATCAATTTGCACTCTATATCATAGAAAATATGAAAAACTCAAGATTGACTTAATTAATCCGTTGTACCTTTTTGGAATCTTCACACAGAATCAAGGGGTGCGACTTTCTGTTGATTTTGTGATGCACGGTCACATATAAGTATCATGTCACTTTTGCAAAGATTGACTGAATGCATAAAGCATCATACTCTGTAATGCACCTCTCATGCACGTCGTTTACCATTTCTCTATGAACTTCCTGAATTCCCCGCAGAGTGTGCATAGGACCCTTAAGGTTTTAACAGCTAAAGGGTTAAAGACAAACACAAAAAATCAGGATATTGTCTACTTCTATCTCGGGGTTACTGTAGAGAAGAAGATAAAATACACATGGCTATCTAGCAGCCCAGAGAAAGTCATTTTTTCCCATTGACCGCATTTTCTCTGACCTTGTTCAACAAAATCGTGTCTTCGAAGAACTCAATATTGATTAAGCAACTTTAAAAGAACACAATACGTATAGTAATTTCATATTTACAAGAGATTTGGCGATAATAATAGCGATGTTCAAAAGTACTTTTCTCAAGCATCATCATACAGTATCATACATAAAGAGGTATTTACAGTGTGACTATCATCCGATTCATTGGCACATGTATGTCAGTTTTTGTTGAAATTTGAATCAAGACGATTTTTTTTTACCGTTTTTCGAAATATCACGACAAATATCTAACATATTGCAGACACTGGGCTGCGCCAACATAACGTGCCATAACGCTGATATTATAAAGTGACGTATATGATAGCATTTCTTTTTTTAAATCTTGACAAAAATGTGGAAAAAGAAATCCTCAAAAACGAAGGTAGTAAGAAAGTGTTCCGATGCCTTGAAGAATAGAACCTATCGGACTGTCATTGCAGCATTCCATACCAACAATCTTTTTCTCTGTCTCTTTTTCAGAAAAGGAAGCTCTCCAACGGCGAATTGAATGACATAATACATGCTAAAACGCTCTAGCGTCACCTACGAGCGTCTGCACATAAGCTCTAGCCGAGATTTCAAGAATCTATTGATACATGTAGCTACTGTATGTGTATACCATTAGGATCATCCGCGCCCTGAGTTAGGATTCGAATAGGTTTGGCTCTCAGAAGTCAGGTTTAAAGGCTTGGGTAGAGAATAAGTTCGATACAATACGTCTGCTATCAAGAAGGGGAAAAAAGAAAGACTTGTGTCTTTTCCTGACTTATATTCGACCTTGACAACACTCTAACTCGTCGAAATGATGAGTCTGGAACGCATATCCGTGCGCATACCGCGATAGGTGGGCAGAGAGGATGGAGGCGTTTTGACTTGCCCGTAGAATGCAACTTTATGAACACTCGCATTTCTGAAAACAGCGGAACGTCGTAAAAACTGACAATGGTGATAATAAAAATGGAGCATTCGGCTCCTGTCTGCATGGCAACGTGGCAAATTTATGAGGGAGTGATGTAGATTTCACTTTTATCGGCGATTGGCGGGTAAAGAAAAATGGATGGCTGTGAGAGACTGTACTCCATAACTACGATAAAATGCGATCAAGGGATAATAAAATGTGACTCGTTACCGCGTATACTGACGCCGAGAAAATTGCAAAATAAGGCGATTCGGCTGACAACTAATGAGACATTCAATGTCTGTCAGATATCATCAAATTTGCTGTCTCATAATTAACCTTTTGTCCGACTTTCAAAGTCCAAAAATATTCAGCAACAGCAATTTAAGGGGTGTTTTTAAGGCATTTGACTTTCACGGTGCTCTAAAAAGGCGTTGCGTTGGTGTAAGTCTGAAAGCCTAATATGCCGTAATTCCTGACCTCATTACAACCCCATAGCAGATTACAAAGTGTATCTGACAACTTTATTCCTCTAGTGACTAGGTTTCATTCAATTTTATAGTAGGTAGATCGTTCTAAAGTTTCATTTCTGGAAAATTTTGAGGAAATACAAATTGAATGGAAAATGGCCATTACACTATCAATTTTTTGTGACGACATCCTGCAGATAACAAAATGTTTTCCGTATCCCGCACCATTTACTGCACAATGTCTTACGCCATGGTGCGAGAAAACAATTTAACATGAGCAACAACAAAATAAGAAGAAGATTATAACACAATTCTGGAATGCGACTGAGAACCGAGACTTAGATTGTATACGGACATCATACATTATGACATTTAGAAATCAGCACATTATCTTCAATATTCCAACGTCAGTGCTGTCACATTATTTTGTCATTGCTTTGTCCTATTTGTTGTTTTGATTTATTTTGTCGTTTGTGAAATTTGTTTTCGTCAGGTACGCCCACGTCACTTCGCATTTGTTATAGAATGTATGTGAAATGTTATATGCCCCCCCCCCCCCGCACACACACACACACACACACACCCGTCTGCCTTTTATGACTCTCCCGTTTTCCTCTGCTATTCTTTTGGGGAATATCGGAACCCCTGGATAGTTACTCCGGGTGTAATTTCAAATACGTCCAACGCTCTCCTTGAGTCCAACTCTACTCCCCTCTTGAATATGAAAGACACCAAATATCTAATAACCATTTTAAGGTTTATAACACAAATTGGGTGATGATAACAAGATGATGCTGAGTGCCAATGTTTTAGATTCCCAGCTGATGTAATTCAATACTCATAATCATGATTACTGTTTTGTGCCACAAGTATTGGTCTATCATCAAACCTAAATTTAGATTCCCAGCTGGTGTAATTCAATACTCATAATCATGATTACTGTTTTGTGCCACAAGTATTGGTCTATCATCAAACCTAAAACAAGAAAGTAAAAAAAGAGTAATATGGCAAACCACCAGCCAATCTGTTTACAGTCTACGTTGTCAAAGATTGGGTTGTACTATGTTATATTGCCGTGGTTATGGGGTCATTGTCATGTTCTCTCAATCTTATCTATATAGGCCTAATTAATATGATCAGTAGTTATCACGCCAATGGCTTGCCGATGGTGATGATAGAGTTAGAAAGAAAGAAAGAAAGAAAGAAAGAAAGAAAGAAAGAAAGACAGACAGACAGACAGACAGACAGACAGACAGAAGGAAGGAAGGAAAGAGAGTAGCAGGAGAATAAGCAGAAAGAAAGAGGAAGGACAGAAGGGGAGGAAGACAGAAGGTTGAACACGAGTGAGTAAGGGTAATCTTCCAAAGCTGCTCACGCGGATCTATTTCCTTCATACTCTTTTACTCTTGTGGGCGAGATCATAAGAAATGCATCAACCCCGGAGCATCATCTTTAATGTGTTTAAGGCTCGACGCATTGCCTAGACAGCCGCGGACGTTCAGGTATTATCGGCTGATGGCTCGTGCCGCTGTTCCCGACGTGGGAGACGAAGCGGTTTTTCACTTGGAACCGGCTCCTCTTTAGAATAAAACTCTACTGAATGCTCGTTTGAGGATTATAATAATGTAGACTGGAAGTGACTTTGGCACGCGTAATGGCAAATCTTCACTGTATTGTTGCCCTTGTTACGAATTCAAAAAGAAGAATATCTATTATCCCTTATATCAAATTATCTTAGACCTGTAGTGACTCAGCACTAAAATATAAAACGGAATTATATCCCTTGTACGCAAATATAAAAGACTTGTTATGACTTAGCAATGATGTATCTTTATTTCAAGGGAAAAAGTTACAGACGCGTAATTACTACAAAGAAAACTAAATGTGACCCGCGACAACGGTTTCAGGCAAAAGTCGCAAGAGCAAATTCCCTCCTAGGCGGGGTACAAGGATTTTGACCATTATTTTTGTCGATTTAGGTTTTTTGCAGAAATCGAATCTTTGGTATGTTTTCTACATCTACACTAAATTTCATAGCATAAGACTAACTTTTTCCTACCGAAAATGGAATTTTAAGCACCCTATGTTAGATCGCACTCGTCAGTTTCGAGCTTCTTTCGAACGCCGCGCCAATATCCCAAGCGTTGCTACGGCGCAGGGTCTCGCATGCGATTGGCTGGTGCGTCGCATACATTTACATAATTCGGCTTTCGGAGACACCAGTTGCAGCGTTTGGGGAATGCTTTATCCACGCGTGCACGATTACATGCTCTCACATACGCTCGCTCTGTAGTGCGTGCTATTCGTTTGGCTTTCTATCCAAACTATTCTACCGCAATGTTCGACAACGGAAGTGACACAAAAATCATGTAGCATGACATAACCATGTGAAAAGAAAACTAGATATTTTCAAATTTGTCTACTTGTACATGAGGTAAAAATTATGACAGCAGACTGACTAAATGTAAGGGAGATGAGAGGAAAGGAGCGGTCACATCATAATTAAATTCAAATACTACACGTCAAGATCGCACCAAACTGACGAGTCGTGTTTGTTTGTTTAATGTTTTGATTTAATTAGCACCACCGAACAAAGCAACATATGCATGTCTTGTATAAAAGCAAAACAAACAGGAAGTGTGATCCTTACCAGCACTGGCAATTTTCTGCCTTCAAAAGGGTCGCCAATAATATAGACAAATCAACCACAATGAAAACGCGATTTGTAAATGTGTGGATTCGCCACCGCTCCTGTTACATGCACACGGTCATGGCGTGTGGATGCCATTGCGTAATGCGTGCACCAAATACACATGTACATGTACATCATACAGCTGTACGTGCAATTATCGTATTCGCCATCTTGAAAGACGTACTGTAAACAAACCCGAGCGAAACGCATTGTTTTTCGGCTCCATACGCTGAGCTCCGAGGAAGGTGCCCGGGAAATTTGACTCTCTCAGTGAGCCAATCAGAAGGCGATGTGGTTGCTAGAGGCGGAGCTTAACATCGATTGGCACCATCGTACGGATGGGTGATTCTCCCCTCGCATCGCCGCTCCGACATTGTCTTTGAGAAAGAGGTGAATCTTCAAAGCCTGTTTTCTCGCAATTTTGTCAGGCTAACATCTTAAAAAGTGCATTTTATTTCTCTTTCTATGCCCACTTATGGTGCCGAAGAATACAAGTGTTTTATATCAATGCAAAGCTTAGGAAATGGGCAATGTGATTCAGTGAAAAAATGAATTTTCAAAATTTCCGACTTTTGCCTGAAACCGTTGTCGCCGGTCACAAATGTATGCTAGTATTGAAATGAGCCGACCAATGGGATACCAGTGGGATACCCATGTTGGCCATGACATCACCACCTCGTTTGATTTTCGTATCTGTTTATGACTGATACCACGGGTTCAAGAAAGTTCTAGAATGTTCTTATTCTTCACCTGGTTGTAATGCTTTGCGTGAAGTTATCCTGTTCATTAGGTTGATGCTGAAGATATAAAGTCGAGTTTGCCTTTAACACAGCAAAGAAGTGGTCTGGAGATAAACATCGATCACCAATTGGCAACCGGTGATCAAGTCTCTACAGGAGATTTGACCGCCCATGCCAAATTGGTCCTAACGCTTTCCATTGAAATCTTCAGGATTACAACCATCATGCCTTTCCCCCTCTCTATAGTGTTGTAAGTTCATCTGCTGATGGGGTTTATTGATGTTGACTCCTTGAGAATTGCGTAGGAAGTGTTGTGCCATTGAGATTTGAGAGTGCGTATTGTGTGCTAACACTTGGAATCTCTCGATATCCTTTTGGGTAGATGGATTATGGTGTGAAAAGAAGACGCCGTTTCGCCGAACTCGCAATTTTTCGGAGCGGAATTAACGTAATCTTATTTGGCGCGCGCGCACTTGAGGCAATGACAGTAATCACAGACTGACAAAAGTCTAGCTATTGAGGACTCTGCGGAATATTGAACGAGTGCCTAACTATCATCAACGTCATGGCTGCTGTATAGACTCTGCGAAGACCACATAATGTTTAAACAAGCAAATCCATCGACCCTTTTGCAATCTTGAAGAAACTTTAGATGAGGCAAGCTGCATGGAACTCTCAGCAATGATGGGCAAAATGAATTCTTTCGTGACCTGCACTTTTCATTTAATGGAAATAAGAAGGGAGAACAGCGACTGAAGAAGTACTTGGTAACGCAAGACTTCACATATCCTGGGCGGTTTAGGCGGTCGTGTGTGTGTCAAGCCGCGCAATTTCTGCTCTCTTGAATTGAGAGACTGTATCCTTTCACAAACTGAAATGCTACGCAGGTGTACCCATCGACAGGAACATTACTCGAGGTAAAATTATGCACAACGCGGTCACAGGCTTGCTATATCGCTGCGGTAATCTAATCCCAAAGCGACAAGCGAAACAATGGGACGCGCGCAACGATTTCCATTCTCTATAATGTATAGCCGAGAGTTCCATGGCCCGCCGCCAGACGACGCAACCCCGCCCTACAAATACAAATTATGCCATTGCTTTGCCGCCTCCCTCCGCGCCAGCATCTTCCCCCAATGGCTGATGGCACTGCCTTGCGTGTAGATGTAGGGCCCAAGTATCACTTGTCCCAGGGTCCTGTCCTTCTTGAGCTGGGCCCGTTGGACCACCTGTATGACTAGCGATGTCTCGTCGATGTAGGCCATGGGGACCACGAAGCACAGGGACTCGGTGTACACGGGGCTGTCCGTGCCGCGGATGATGGCAGTTTTGCGGGATTTCACCTTGTCCACGCCGCACATCAGGGTGACTTTCACGTAGGTTTCTGCGAGAACAAGACAATTCAAGACAATTCCAAAATGCTGAGTGCTTGAGGATGATAATATGCGACAGATAAACATTTACTCGCTAGATTTTTTTTTTCTTACAAAGAACTTAGCCAAAAAATTGCATCTCTATCAAGAAAATCTCTGTGATTTGAAATTTTCTTTTTAATGAAACAAAACGAAAACTTTCACATCCAGGCACAACACAAGGCTAAACAAAACAAAACAAACCAAAGCAAAGCAGTGTCTTAAGTAAGATTGTATCATTTAAAATGAAAACAGAAAGCCGACGGATACGCTCTTCCTTTCTCCTATGCGTCTCCTGGTGACGAAAATTTAATACCTCTTAAAAAGTAAATAAACGCTGCTCCAAAAGGGGTAAATATACATAGTGCGGATTTGTTTTTCACATTGTCCAATGAAAATCTCTCATGAATACCCCTAGAGAATCCATATCCAATAGTGCATGTTAACACTAAATAAACAGTGTTCTTAATCTGTTGAGATGATATTGCCTCTTGTCAATTGTAACTCTGAGTCTTTAGTGAAATTTATTCCTCTCTTATGCGATCTGAAATAAGTGGATAATCTCCCTATACACTCAAATAAAACACATGACTTTTTTTTTTTTTGCTTTTCTTCTTTTCTTCTACTGAGCTCAAGCTCGACTCCGCGAGGAGGAGACAATTTGCATTCAGTGGGTTTTCGTTGACTCCTGATCCATCGATCTTTGTTTCCCACCATCCGAATGTTTCTTTTATTCACGTCGAATAGACTGCCACGGGGGGAATGTTCACCCAACAAGACGGCTAAAATTCCGACGCAAAAGCCCCTGAGTAACGCTCGCTCGACTTGTCCCCGTTCAGACAAGAATCGCTTCATTTTGACAATGTGAGGGCGTTCACACATACTTTTATCGCAAAGACAGACACATTTAAGCATTCAAATCGCCGTTGGGTCATACGTCGAATATGAATTTCAGTATCATAAGACACAATGTCAAGCGACGTGTGGTATACGAGCATTTAGATTAGTCCGGCTTAACTTTGTTCCCCATCCCTGTACTGTTCGACTAGGGTGGAAAATAATTACAGATTTGTTTTTCTTTCTTCTTTCTGTGTACCAACAAGATGTTGTCTGCCCAGTCAAGAAGTAGCCAAAACCTTGTACTCGGCAAAACAGGCGCGCTAAACTCTCTTTCAACCTGTTCGAGGGAGGTGTGTACTGGATAATTGAAGAGTCAGACTCCTGTATACGGTGTTTAAGCCGGATGCGAGGTTCTGTCTAGACGTACAGACTAGGCTCATTCACAGAGAACGCGAGTTGATCCCGATTTCTTTCTTCGAAACCGATGCAAAGGAGCAGACGTCGACATCCCAGTGCGCGAAACTTTCCGAAAGGAGATACTGCGTCAGAATGACGTCAGAATGACAAACGTATTTGCTGATTTTGGCCCAAGTCCCATCACTTGGGCTAGCCCCTTGTCGAACATCAACATTATGTCCTTTCAACAGTCTGAATGGTCTCATAATGTTGTGTGGTAAGGTCCTAACACACCACAGCGAAAAGAGGTAACGTATATGTGTTTAAATCTGGCATACCTATTATTCATTTGTCATTCGTTCTTGACTAGTGTGAAATTAGTTTTATAGTCTGCAGCCGGGTTCTCAGAGGTACGGTGGGGACCCCGTAACATTTCGAACACGCCAAAAAACTTTGAACGTGTGGCAGTGTACTAATCAACACGCTGTGCTTACGCTGACCATTCGCTGTATGATCGATTGCATCTGAAACTTTGTCATAGTGTATTAAAACACAACACATTGTAATGCTTTGCCTGGGTTTGGAACTGGAAGTCTATAGAAGAAATGAAACAACAGAGACTTGGTGAACGTGATATTTTGGGTCAGCCGACAAGACACATTACGTGACCGGCGGCCGTGCGTTAAACATACTTTGGACACTCACTAACAGTGGCGTATCTAGGGGGGGGGGGGGCAAGGGGGGCACGTGCCCCGGGCGCCACTCCTTGGGGGCGCAAAAAAAAACGAAAAAAAAAACGAAGAAGAAGAAGAAAAAAAAGAAGAAGAAGAAAAAGAAGAAAAAAAACTCGCCCGGAAGGGGGAGGGAGAATGGTGGGGGGGGGGGGGGGGGGGGGGGCAGAAAACCAAATCAAACAAGATAGAAACAAAACATGATGATGACGCGGACAAAATGACCATGTTTATTGTGTTCACACAAAAATTCCATGTTCTGTGAGCTGAAATACAAAAATTTTCGGCTCGCTTGCTGCGCTCGCTCGCCAAAATTTATATAAAAAAGAAGGTAAGAACAAAACGTGATGATGACAAAATGACAGTGTCTATTGTGTTCACACATGTCATTTTATATTTAGCAGGCAAAATGTTTCACGGAGCAGCGGCTGCAATTTCATTCGTTCTGAAGCCATCGCCAATTGGATCAAAAGAGGGCGTCAACGGTTTCGAACATGGGGAGGGGGGGCGCAAAAAAACAACAAATCAAACAAGATAAGAACAAAACGCAATGATGACGCGGAAATATACAAATTTCGGCTCACTCGCTGGTACTAATTTAGAGTATTTTTTCAAGTCCTCAGTTTGTTGGTATAAATCGTTATCTATAAGGCCGTCACTATATCTTGATTAGAATTGTAAGATTTAATAAGCAAAAAATGACAAGAGTTTCATGATTTGTAAGCTGAAATACAAAAATTTTCGGCTCGCTCGCTGCGCTCGCTCGCCAAAATTTGTATAAAAAAGAGAAGAAGATAAGAACAAAACGTGACGATGACGCGGACAAAATGATAATGTCTATTGTGTTCACTCATGTCATTTTATATTTAGCAGGAAAAATGTTACACGGAGCAGCGACTGCAGTTTCATTCGTTCTGAAGCGATCGCCGATTGGATCAAAAGAGGACGCCAACGGTTTCGAACATACGGGGGAGGGGGCGCAAAAAAAAAAGATAAGAAAAAAACGTAATGATGACGCAGAAATTTACAAATTTCGGCTCACTCGCTCGTACTAACTTAGAGTATTTTTTCAAGTCCTCAGTTTGCTGGTATAAATCGTTATCTTTAAGGTCGTCACTATAATTGTGAGATTTAATAAGCAAAAAATGACAAGAATTCCATGTTTTGTAAGCTGAAATGCAAAAATTTTCGGCTCGCTCGCTGCGCTCGCTACCTCGCCAAAATTTATATAAAAAAGATAAGAACAATACGTGATGATGAAGAGGACATTTACAAATTTCAGCTCACTCGCGCGCACTAATTTAGAGTATTTTTTAAAGTCCTCAGTTTTTTTGGTATAAATCGATATCTATAAGGCTGTCACTATATCTTGATTAGAATTGTAAGATTTGGTAAGTAAAAAATGACAAGAATTCCATGTTTTGTAAGCTGAAATACAAAAATTTTCGGCTCGCTCGCTGCGCTCGCTCGCCAAAATCTATTACAATTCATTACATTTAAATCACCCTCAAAAAGATCCCTTTTAAGTGCTTGAAAAAGCATCATGTGGACTTTGTTTAAAGTCCCTACCGGGATGGGGTTGGGGTTGAACACTTTTTCAGAAATTAGGGGCGCAATTTTCGTGCTTGCCCCGGGCACCGTTTTCCCTAGATACGCCACTGCTCACTAACCACAAGTTGCATTTGTTTAGCATTATTTTGTATGTATGTTTGTTTGTTTGTTTGTTTGTTTGTTTGTTTGATTGTTTGTTTGTTTGTTTGTTTGTTGTTTTTAGGGGGTGATGGATGCTACTCTCACGTATGCGTTGCTATTCGATATTATGGTTATACAGTTATATTATCATTATGTAGTTACAGGATAAACTTTCGTTCCTCGTATTGGGCAATCGTCTTCTACACCAAGACTTCGAAACAGGTTTCGACTGGGAATTCCATAGAATTTGAATAAATGTCGAATTTCGATGGGGAATATAATTTATACGGTAAGAACTAGTTCTGTTCTAAACGCTGCAATGTGCCCAATACGTCTAATAGTCGTTCGTCATCTTTGACTACACTTACAGGTCGCTGAACAGCAGTGAAACTTGGCGGATCAGCCTATCAACCAACATGACGTGTGTTCATGACAAGGGCTTATCAAAGAGATCAGTAGTTAAAGTCTCCAAACAGTGATATTAGTGGTGAAGGAGGGATGAGAGCTCGTTGAGATCAAAATTAAACCCTCTGGAGAAAAGGATGGAGATGGCTGCATGCTATCGAGTATGCTCCCCAAGCGAATAATGCAATGTGTGGGCGTTAAAGTTTGCATAAATGAATGAATACCACTGTGCGTCTTTAATGCGCAGTGTGACGAAAATACACACCGAGATGTTGTGGGTTTAAGTATGTCTTGTGCAAGAATTTATTTCCGTCTATATACCAAATACACAGTAATATTTGCTCTCCATGTCTTTATGTGTATCTCTGTGTGTGTTCGCACACAATCCTAACGACAGAGTAATTCTATGGTTGCAGTCTGTATAATCTGACAGATTTTGTACATTTGTCTTTCTTGAGAGCAAAGTTTTGTCGGCAGAATCTTGTTTCTCTCTCTCTCTCTCTCTCTCTCTCTCCTTAAACTGCTTTTCCTTATTGTTGCATCTCCTTAGAATAGTGTTTTGATAGACACTACGCCGATCTAACAGACCACATACTTCTTTTTTAATGAATGTAATTAAATGTTAAGTAATTCATGTCACTGTAACACGATATGCAGACAAACAACGTTGACGTTTCGCGAATAATTCAGCAAAATATCGACCTTTTCCAGTAACCAAGGTTGTTAACGAGTGAGTGGGCGTGTGGCAAACAAGAATGTTTAATTCCGTTTGATGGAAAAGAGTTTTTCAAGCTCATGCAACATTTATTTGCAATGTTTGAAACAAACAATAAAAAAAAATCACGAAACGAACAGCACATTGTCTATCTCCACTCACCTATCACAGAAAGCTCTGTGATAGACTTTTGCTGGATTTAGACCTCCTGATTTTGCCCCACAACGAATACGACCTCGACTATTTATTTATTTTTTTGTTTCAGATGAGCATTTATGTCCAATGAATGTGTCCTATTATTTCTTATACCTGTAGATGTTACGTGAATTGTCGTGTGCTACGCACGGTCTTTACAAGTTTACCGATGGACTGTTGTACCACTTCGAATGTGACAGTAAACTTATTGAAATTTGTGCTTATTTACATTTTGGAATCGTCGTCAATACAAACCCGAGGAGATGAGAAACTTCTTTTTTTTTTTTTTTTTGGGTGCTATAGAATTAGAGAGGTTCAATTATCGTTATTTTTTTCTAGCCGATCCTAGTGTGTCGGGTAGATTTGGTTATACTTTGGACTCTCTTGTTATGGTTAGGACACACCCATCATGTATAGAGTGATTTAGTCAATCGACAAAATGTTCACGTTCGGTGAAAAAGTACTTCCAAGGTAGCAAGGAAACATTAGGTTGTAAGGCTTTTGTGACGTTTATTAACAGCGCCTTTATTTCTTTCCAAAAAGTAAAAATAATCATGAGACAAAAACTGTCCTAATCATCAACCGGCGACCTCACCGCCAAAGAAGATGTTACAAATGAAAAGAAAACCAGATAAAGGTATCGCCAAAAGTTTCTTTTTTGATCTAGCTGGCACATTGTTTTTGTTTTGTTTTTGTGTGTGCTTTGGTCTTTTTTGTGTTTTTTGTTTTTGAGAGAGAGAGAGAGAGTGCGCGCGATAGTTTGTAATGCAGACGAACTCTGACGATTCCTGCTCAATCCCAGCATGCACCGGGATGTCAACGTATGTGATGACGCATGCACAATACCCTATGTCATGTTTCACTTGGTGACATGCAATCTCCATAGGAGGTAAGTATTGTGCATACTTACTTGGCCCTATTTCATGTGTGCAGTCCTTCCGATAATGACTTTAAACACATCAAAGGAAAGCGGAATTGAAAAGACAGCAACTGTGTTTGCAGATTTCAGATTGATCGATCGGCTCGCTAGCTTCATTGAGCTGTATTTGCAAGCGATTCCAGTTCGGAACACTTTGCACATAACTCCAAAGCTTTAGGCCAGTCTCAAGTGTATCGTCTAGACTGATGCAACCGGATATATGAACGTGATATTGCATAATTCATATCCTTCAATTTTTGTCGAAAGTTCAACTTCTGGCAGCGTCGGCTTATAACGGAGCAGACGCATTAATTTAGCAGCTTGCTGAACACATGTACCACTTTGATAACCCTTATCATTTAGGAGGTGATACTGAATATGAAAATGGCTTGTTTTAGGTTATATCATCCAGGTTTACAGTTAAATGGTTCATCGCTGGAATATGTACAAACTCAATAGGCCCTACATATATGTATAATTTTGATGGAAAAGTGGGTTTGTGAAAAGAGTGCGGGAAATGTGATATTCAATTTTTTTTCGAGAAAAGAGATGGGAATTTCTGTCGATCTCTGCTGCTCCGTCCTATAACTTCGGTGCTACACCAGGCAAGCCTAAGTACTATCGGGAACACTGACGTCATACTACTTGATAACGACACCAATGACAAGAAGATGACAATGGGAATGAGTCATCGGCGTTGAGGGCTGTTATTATGAATGCACATTTCCTTCCTACCGCCATCAAGCGTTCGCTGTTTTGATTCTCTCTCGCCTTAATTTTGTACCAAATATCGAGTATCGCACTTGCACATTAATCAATCACCTGGAGGTTTAACTAAAATCAAAGTTCTGATTCGTTTTCAAAAAGTGAAAATATGATAATGACGAGTTTAATCGACATACTGACTAAGTACTTAATACTGAATAGATATGAGACCATAAAGACAAGTGTATACAAGAAAATTAAGACACTGGAGGACCTATAGGTCCGAATTCACGAAGGTGGTACAAAAATATGAAACCATGGTTTAAACCATGGACAAAAACCATGGACCGCCAAGTGTCGCATGGAATATTTCGTTACAAAAAAAAAAAACTTTTCGTCGATGAAATGATTATTTTGTAACGAAATTCAATTAAGTTCAATTTATTGTCATATTTCTCAATAAATGAATGTACATCAAATATAATAAAACATAGTGAATTATCATATCCGGCTTGGATGCAGAGTAAATTAATGTAAACATATAAAACATAGCGGTCAATCATCGTACGTTTGGTTCAATGTATAATGCAAGCTCGCTTTTAAGTAGGTTCCATCATAATGATGGAACCTACTTAAAAGCGAGCTTGTTAAGCATAGGTCCCAAATTCTGAACAGAATGTAAGATACAGATGAGGAGCACGAAGGTGATACAAATGAAACCATGCTTTAAACCATGGACAAAAACCATGGAGCGCCAAGTGTCGCACGAAATGAAACCATTTTGTAAAATGAACATTTCCTCCACGAAATGATAATTTCGTAAACGAAACGGTCATTTTGTCGACGAAATAACAAATTTCGTAACGACATATTCCGTGCGACACTTGGCGCTCCATGGTTTTTGTCCATGATTTAAAGCATGGTTTCATTTGTACCACCTTCGTGACTTCGGGCCATAGAGGTGAGAATCTACAATGGTGATAAATTGCACCTGACGAAACTGGTGAAGTAATGTCAAATATAATACAAAATGGAACAATGATTTAGGCGAAGAAGCTTGATAGGGAAACTTCTTCAATGGCGTTGATGTTAATGTAGCATTCATGATAACGCCCTGAGCGCGGGGACTCATTTCCGTTGTTGTCACGTGGTGTAGTGATCCAGGAAAAAAAAAAGAGAAAAGTGTCATTAATTTTTTTTTTCACTCAGAATGGGGTTCCGGAACTTTTACATCTCCGAGTTATGACTAACCCAAGAAAATTCAAAAGGAGTGAGACACGCACGCACACACACACACACACACACACACACACACTCTCTCTCTCTCTCTCTCTCTCTCTCTCTGTCTGTCTCTCTCTCTTTCTCTGCCCCCCCCCCCCATGTTTCATCATTCCATTCTGAGCTGTGAATTATTTTGAGGATCTGTTAATCCTCCGAGAGAGTTAGCGAGTGAGGCGTTTATTTTGCCGATCCGACTGCGAAGAAGTGCGTAAAATATTACTCTCTTTGTTTTCCAATGAATGTCGCTGAGCATGACTGGAAAAAAAAAAGGAGCGGGACACATGTTCACAAATCCGATAATAGTCGCTGTTTTGCTATATTCGTCTTTCGCAGCAGCTTCATGATATTTCGGAAAGTGCTTAGGAGGAAAGAAGATTAGAAGTATCAAAGTCACCGCCCACGAGTTTTTGGTGAGAGAGAGAAAAAAACAGTGTATAGTTCATCCGTCACATGCAAACACGTTTCCTTCCTCGGAGTATTGATACTTTAATGGAATTTTGAGCAGCCAAGTCAATTTGAAATGGTGCATATAAAGACACGCATTTTGATTCTAAGCAGTCTGATGTTAGTTCTTCTATGTCTGTTCCTTCATCCTTTTCTTCTTCTTAGATTATAGGCTGACGTAATTGCCCGTCGGTTTGGGTTTTAAAGTTGGAAGGCTAGATCCCCGTGATTGCACCTTATTACATTCTCAATATTTTTTCTAGCAAATGAGACGGTCGTTATTGAAATCCGCGAATGCGAAATCGTCGTTTTCAGTTACATTCTCATGTTTATGATTGCAATATTCTGTCAGTTTTGAACAGCTTACGCAAATAATACGCGCAGCGATACTATTCTTGACAACTGTACTCATGCCGGATTCGATAAACGTGGGATGATAAATAAAATGTCGAATGTAGATAACAATATCTACATGTCTACATTATCTACAAGATCTATATGTATGCATTTGTAATGTGTCTCGTAACACAGGCTGAAGGATCACGATTTCTGACTGTATAAGTGTTATTCCATTCGACATGTTGCATTTTGTCCTATTGACAGTTTCTATCACGTTTGCACAGAAGCAAACTGAATGCGTACCACCCTCTGTGTACACGCGGGAGAGAGCTGGGAAAGAATACCATCTAGGCGCTAGGATGTTTGCCCTGTTAACAATGCGCCCGTCTTGATTCTCCTCGAAACTTGTTCAGCTCGTCTTTAATGCGCGGGAAATGTCACGTGACTCTGTTTGGCGTCCTGTCACCGCCTGCTCAGTACGGAAAGAAAGCAAAACTGAAAATGCATTTCCCGCACTGACTGCTCCCCCTTTATGCACGGACATCAGACTGTAATTCCCGAGTAAACCGTCTGACGGAACACTCGGCAAAGAAACCATCGACACGCTTCGTCATTATGTTCAAGCTTGTTAGGAAAAAGAAGCAGGGGCCGACAGACAGGAACAGAGAGAGAAAGAGGAAAGTAAAAGTTGAGTGTTTTTCATGTCATGAAGCGCCCCCAACCGCTGTACACAAAATCTTGTGAAGATTGCTCGCCTTTATAGAAATAGATTTGCATTTCAACGCGAGCACCACGGTAACCATGCACCTCTGTACTGCGGCATGGCAAATAGCTGAAAACCCTACTAGATTACGTGTTAATGTGTTAAAAGAAGAGCCATGAT
This sequence comes from Diadema setosum, assembly GCA_033980235.1. Taxonomy (NCBI): domain Eukaryota; kingdom Metazoa; phylum Echinodermata; class Echinoidea; order Diadematoida; family Diadematidae; genus Diadema; species Diadema setosum. The sequence goes on from CM067061.1 coordinate 10,279,919, forward strand.
AAAAATATTTAGACGAAGATGTTTCTCTAGGAGGGCGTGCTTCCTGTTAAACAGACTCTTCAATGAGGAGAGACAAATCAAAATCTCCTTGAAACCCAAACAAAAAAAAAAGTATCGTCTTTATCACTTGATCTCGCATTGAATCGAACGAGTAACGTGATAGAATGATGTGATATTTAAAGATTTTGAGCTTAGGATGTGGTGTGATATTATTTCAATAAACACTTTCCGTTGTATCAAAATGTCTAAACCCGTTATCATACTTCCTTGCAGATTGTATAAAGGGAAGTAAAACATGACAACAACAAACACACTTAATATGTCAGAGGCTTTTTTTTTTCTTGCGTAATGAAACTTGTGAACTCATCGTTTCGATCCAAATTCTTTACCTGTTTGTCAGCTCTAGTAGGATCATCCTAGGTGGCAGCCATTACCGAGATGGACTGAGTGCTGAGGAAATAATCTCTGTGTGGGCCGGTTGGAAAGACGACCGGATCAAAATACGCATTTCCCGCGCGGTTTTGTGAAGAGGATGATTTTTGCAATCGATTCTTCGAGTTGCTTATGTACTCCTGGACTGGGAATATGATGGGTGCAACTATAGAAGCCTTGTCGGCCACAGTCGGGGAGTGCAAACACCATTTCCCCTCGGATCTTGCCATTGAATCTCGGGGAATTGTTCCCGAATTCGCGCTGTCGTGCTCTACGGCAGCTGCACTGAGGTGCACGATATCTGCATCTGAGATCTGGAAGAAGTGCCTCGTCGTGTGTAAACAGAATATGAAATATCGTTCCCCTCAGGGCATTAGCCTTCCTTGAGCCGTCTCTATTTCTACCGAAAACCACAAACACATAGAGTCACAATTTCTGCAGGAGCTATTGCTTGCACTTCTTGTCTCTTTCTATCGAATAAAAACGTTTTGCAGTTTCCATATTACGAGGGAGAAGGTCTAATTTTAGCTCCTTTTTTTTCTTGATTTGTGCTACTTGCGATGCAGAGTATTTCTCTTCCACACACGCTAAATTTCCACCGACTACCAAATCTCAACGCTTGATTCGAAATATCTGCTCCAGACTAACAAGTAAACAAAAGAATCAGGTAGGTTGAACATAATTTATTTTTCTGTTCCATTAAGAAAAAAGAAATAGATGTTAAAAAAGAATAGTATTATTGGTAGCTTGGTTGGTAGAAACAAGACGCTGCTTTGGTATTTTGTATTATCATGTGCACAACCTTTCAAAGCGAATAAACGTCGACAATCATACACGATACCAACGATATTTCGAAGTGGCGGTCGCAAGAGGCTTAAAGGGATATCTACGAGAAACCTTGACTCGGAATCTTCATGTTTGTCAATGACTGTTCTTCATTCATGGTCGCTGTGTGTGTGTGTGTGTGTGTGTGTGTGTGTGTGTGTGTGTGTGTGTGTGTGTGTTTAGAGCGTAGTGCGTACCTTCTGGAGGCTGTGTCCCCTCTTAATCAATAAAATGTCCCAGTTACAGAACACGGGATCGATCTGATGGGGACTTGCTTACGTCGTTTCAAAGAAATTGGCAATGCATTTTCTTCTGGGTGAACGGCGAAGTCAAGGATTGGTGTATCACTTTCTACTGCTCCCCATCATCATTGTGTGTTTGTGTTTGTGTGTAAGTCTATGAAGTAAAGATATTGATGATGATGATGATGATGATGATAATGATGATGATGACGATGGTGATGATGATGATGATGATAGCTTGTTAACTTGTGTCCTTGTGTTCGTGTGTAAGTCTATGAAGTCAAGATATTAATAATCATAATGATGATGACGATGGTGATGGTGATGATGATAGCTTGTTTGTTTGTTTGTTTGTTTGTTTTGTTTCATTTTCCATCTGAGAAGATGGCTGGATGGCACATATTCAGCTGCACTAGCTTGTCTTCCATGGGGTCCAGTTGGATGTTAGACGGATCCACTTCAGTGGGTTAAACACCCTGCTCTTTGCAATGACGGATCTTTAACGTGCATGAGTTGTGACTCTCTCACACACGGGACCTCCATTTTATGTCCTATCCGAGGGTCAGAGTGTTTCGCCTCTTACTAGAGGGGACGGTATGATTACACATAACAGCGCTCAGCTAGACTCGGGAATCGAACCCGAGTCCTTTCGATCTGGAGGCAGACGCGCTACCGACTGAGCCAACCTAAAATGATGATGAAGATAATGATGATGACGATGATGATGATGATGATGAAATCTGATGATAACGATGATTGCGTGCGTGTGTGTGTGTGTGTGTGTGCGCGCGCGCGTGAGTCTACAGAAGGTGACATTGGCAACCATTTGCAAAGAAGCGTAGGGGACTTGAAGAGAAATGACCTCGGCATTTTAGTTCGAGCCGACACTTTAAAATCTCGGAGCAAGCTAAGGTTACACCATGTAACAGACACAAGGAAGGACTACAAAACAGGGCAAATAGAAAACGAAGTCGGACAGAAAGCCGCGATCACTTTTACACCTTTTTTTAAAGGAGAATGTGGTTTGATCAAAATAATGTAGGGCAAAGTGATATGATCGCCACCTGGGTTTTGTGCAAATTCCTATGAGTTGAATTATAGTAAAATGTCCGTTTTTCCTTTCATACAGGGCACACACTCCAAATGAGACAGAGGGCTACACTAGAATGAAACGGACAGGACCGCGCGCGTAAAAAAAAAAAAACAAAAAACGGTCTTATGACGCCATACCCAGTGTACTGCACGCTATTCATCAGCTGCACTCCTTTAAGGTGGCCTGTGGAAAAAAAAAAAGTTCTTAACGGCGCAACTCGCAAAGCGGGTTGCAGGCTCTCGACATCTAATTCATTTGGATTCAAAGGTTTTCCGAGCTGGGGAAAATGTAACTAAATGCCGGCTTAATTCGATATACGATCCCTCCCCAGGTGCCTGACACTTAACATCGGATTGAACGCGACGATAACGATTCAATGAAAGGCGTAATTCTCAAATTAAAGTAGAACGAGGGAGAGGAAGAGAGAGAAAGAGAGAGAGATAAGGAAAAGAGTAAAGATTCTGGATTGCAGTTGAAATTACACGCGGAGCGAGGCTTTGGAAATATACAATGTAAATGCGTCGAATTATCGTAACGATGTTAAAGTGCACCTGTAATGTGGAGCAAGTTTCATTTCCGAAAAAAAAAGTCAACCGGCCTGTTCTAACATGATTATAGGGGAAGTGAACATTGTAGATCAGGTACCGGTAACGAAACCGTCGCCAGGGCATTCCGTAATAAAGTTTTGAGCACTTCGTGGAGAAACAGCATCAACGTTTAATGGCAGGAGACTCCAAACTGCTGGGAAAGGTGATATGAAATGTCTGATAGACACCTATATCTGATTTTTTAAGGTTACTCCTTTAAACTGGTGCATGGATATCGATACTGAAGTATGATCAAGCTAAAGCATTTTCATCATGAAAAGACTAGCAAATAAAGTTAAATATGAAACTAAAAACGCCATGGCCCATATCGGGGGATAACTAAAGAAGGACTATAACATTTTTGGTTTTATTTTTGTTTGTTTGTTTGTTGTTGTTGTTGTTTTTTTGTTTTGTTTTGTTTTCGAGTATCATGTCACGAGCTAAAATATAGGAACAAAAAATAAAAAGATGTTGAATATTTTAATTTGCTTTATCGTCTTATTTTGCTTTAAAACGAGGATGAAACGCTTCCCCTTTAACTGCATTAGAAGGCCAATGAAGATGTATAAAAACCAAATAAACGAAAAAAAAAACGCGTACGGAAATCAAAACAGTCTACTACAGGGTACATACGAAAGCGAATACAGTCGAGAGAACCTAGTGCGAGAACAGAGTGAAAATGGTTTGACATTTGTGTCTGTGTGTGTGTGTGTGTGTGTGTGTGTGTGTGTGTGTATTTCCCCCTTTTCTTTTTGACTGAGCGTGCTCAGAAGTGAATTTGTCGCCGTCAGATACATCAGTTGAGGTATCGATCGTCACCGTGTTATTACAACGACCAGTAATGTCCGGGCTCGGCTCATCATTATCGATTCCATCGTCGCACCATGAATAAACATGACACAACCCCCCGCGAGAAAAGTGACGATGTGTTGGCAAACGTTTCATGCAGTGACAACACGCGTTTCCGCAATCATTCCTTGCTTGTAAGAAAAAAAAAAAAAATGAAGGGTTTGTTTTGCTGTTCTCAAACCAGGCAGGAGATGATTTGGGAAGACGATAGATAAACATGGAAACCATTGACCACACCCCGCATCCCAGCTTAATGACAGCATGGTAGTGGTCTTCTCACACTTCAATCTCTAGCCGTATTAAAAAAAAAAGAAGATAGACACAAATTTAGCGCCTGTTGTTCACGTTGGAAACAGTGGATGATGTAGGAGAAGGCGACTGGTTACCATAGGAACCACTGACCACACCGCACATCCTGAGTTATAGGAATCACTGCTGTATTTTTTTTTTCTGTGCGTGATCTCCATTACAATCATGACATTTCTAGCGTGCCATGATTACAAAAAAAAAAAAAAAAGATAACAACACACGCACACACACACACACAAAGAAATGTAAGGTTCACTGTTTCTTTAATAGACAGCGTCTATTATAGGAAGACACTGGGTAACTTCTAAACCCCAATTTCATACAATGTGCTATGTTAGCAGCTCTTGCTGGAGTGACAAATGTCGTCGTAACGATAAGAATACAGCTTCCTGATTGGCTGTTGCGATGGGAACTTGCCATTCAAGCAGGAATTGGTATCCTAACATATTTTATGCAAGAGTACAATCTTCTGGGATCAAATGATGAAAATTTTAGCCAGAAATGATATATTTTACACTGATATGGTAAAGCTGAAACACAGAAACCGTGAGGTGATGACATCATCAGCTCACTCATACGCATATTCATTTTTTTAACAGTTCGAGAACTCAACTGATGAACAGAAATTAACGAAACTTTACGAGAGTTCACAACTTCCCTAATTTTCATCCGCTTTTGATCAAATTTCAACTGCTGTGCTTACAAGATTTTGACTGTTTCTTTTCAGACTGGAATGCCCCTTTAACCACACCCATCTCCGCCATCCTCACCTAGTGATGCTACACTGGCGCCCTTCTCACACTTGATCTCCTTGGCTCGTAATATGACGCAGGACAGTCGCTCCAGCGAGGGTAGGTAGGCCAGAGAGACGAGTAGGCGCCCGAGGTTTCCCGTTATCTGTCATGGATGGAGAAGAAGACACACACACAAAAAAAAAATGGATAGATATAGAAGATTCTCAGACTTATGCTGTGTGTCTTGTAACACTTCCAATATCTCAAGCTCCTTGCCAAGTTGCACTTTAAGGTCATATCATATCATCGGATGCCGAGGATTGTGTCGTCCGAGTGTTATCGATATCATCGAACCAACGCAGCAAAATGTTTACGTCCATCCGAATCCATCTACTTCAATTCAATTTAATTTCAATTGATGCTATTTCTTCCAGACGCTCATAAAAGTGTCTAAAGTTGACTCTTGGAGTAAGGCAGTGGTAACATCTTAATCATCATCATCAAATAACCGGTCTCAAGAATGATAGCATGGAACTATGAGGAACGAATGCTTAATGATTTCACTGATGGGGAGGAAGGGTGAGGGGTGTGGGGTGACGGCTTGACGTTCTTACTTCATGTATCCATTAAAGATGTTTCCTTTTTCTCCTCTGTTGTTAGTTTATAACTGAAGGGGGCGGGGTAAACTATCGCTAACGTTGTTTGACACAGCCACTCTAAGTGCAGATGGATATAGAAGTATCAATGTATCAAAGTATCTCCAGATTGTATCGTTGGGAGATTCTGTTGATTGTGCAGAATGAAAGATTACGTCACAGGGTCACGTGATTCTCTTTCTCCTGGGGACCGCGCCTTTGCTTGCTATGATCACGCAACTCCTATTAGGAACCGTTTTTTTTTTTCTTCTTCTTCTTTTTGCTTGAGCTGTACTTCGAGTCGAAACTAATTTTCGTCGATGGATCATTGCCTTTACGCCCCTGGCGAACTCATTTCCTTCGTGTTTCGTCTTCCTCGTGTTTCTTTCACTCATTTTTGCTATCATAATTAAGCCGGATTACATTTCACCCAACAATCAGTCAACTCAAAACTCTGCCCTGGTATGACTGTCGTAAAGTCGACATTTACATTTTCAAACGCTTGGGGCAAGTGCATGAAGTTTTTTTTTCTTTTCCTTTGTCGGGTACATGTCTTTGTTTTATGTCTGACAATATATTTTACCCTTTTCATCTGAATGGAAAAAAAGTGTTTTGGAGGAATGCAGGGAATTTCGAAGGCATAGAAAAATAACACCGTGGGATCCAACGCTAAAGGTCATTCCCTTTGCCTCGGTGTAAGAAGGAGAAAAGTTGGATTTCTTAGCGAGAGATGGTATCTTTGGAAATGGACGGATTGCCGACGTATCCCTTCCATCACTTCATCACATCTCACTGAGCTATCTTTATAGCCGTCTTCGTGCCATCATCCGAAAGAAAAACACATGATGCAGCTTTTATCTGTTTACTGAAAGAGGCGAACTCATGTAACTCTCCCTCTCTCCCTGTGTCTCCCCCCTTCTCCATCTGTATCATGTAAATATACATAAATATATATATAATTCATATTGTATGCTCATATACACACACACATGTTTATACCTTTGTACATGTGTACATGTGTACACGTTAAAAATATGATTATGCAATAGATACATAACAATAATACAGCGTATATATGAATAACCCATATATATTTGTAAGTGTGTGTGTGTGTGTGTATGTGTATGTTTGTTTGTATGTTTGTTTGATCTATTATGTGCGTGCGTGTGTGTGTGTATGTGTGTGTGTGTAATAGCCTGTCACGTACCTGTCCAGATAGGCTCACTGATGATATGAGAAAATTTGAATTGAAAGGAAAAAGAAAATAAAGCCAAGCGTGCAGGAGATTATCCATATTTCAAAAGTAATACTATGCCAAGTAAAAATGTGTTCTTGATTGCCTTTCAAGTATAGAATTGAATGTGATGCATTTCCCTCTGAAACATTCATAATTTACTGCACGCTTTGACAAAGTCTTTCTTATGAATCGTCGTTCTTCATTACGCGCATTTACTACGACTTTCACCCAGGGCAGTGAGACGCGTACGTGTCATTCATAAGAACATGTTGTACATTCAGATTAGATTAGATTAGATTGATAAACAGGTTATTTGTGTGGTGTGTATGTGTGCGTACGAGATTGTATCATATATTGTAGTGTATGTTGGAAAAAAATATTTAGCAGGACAAAAAAGAAGAATACAGCTGCTTTATTGTTCTTGTTCATATTAATTTAATTGTCAACAGCTGCTTCTTTGGTTTTTTTTTTTCATATTAATTTCATTGTCAATATGGACCTGATATTGAATGAAACTCAAATAATAAATATCATAAACAAAACAAAAAATAATTGCGTCTGATAGATGAATACTCATTTTGTAAGTCGTCGTGGGCTAAAATGTCATTGCGAGCTTTGCATCTGCCACGCGAACGCTATATAGTAAGACGCCGCTATTAGGCAACCCGGGATGAGGTGCGTGGTGAACATTAGCATCGCAGAGCTAAAGCTCGATATCAACACTTCACAGAAAACTAAAACATTATGAATTAAACAAAACAGTGAAAAGGTCAGATGATTTGCCACACTAACAACTCCGCCTACACACACATTTCAACTAAGTTTACATAATTCATTTCCACCAAAATTTCGACTGGCACAAAACAGGTTGAGATGAATAACACAGGAAGTAAGCGACGACAAGAAAAAAAAAAGAAAAAGAAAGAGAGACAGTGAGGTGGGGTGGGGTGGGGTGGGGTGATGGAGAAGCCAGATTAACAATGACAGTCTTTCAAACTTCTCTCCCCTCTTACCGTACTTTGATTTATGATTCAAGTTCGTCACATGGCAATGCTTGGTTCTCATTGCAGTTAATTCAGACTTGCAAAGGCAGTCTTGACAGATAATAATTATCCTGTATCATGACAGTGGTATCTACGTCCCAAGGTATCTGCTTCCGTGTCTGCAAACTATAGAGAGAGCAACTGAGACAGCTTAATAACTGATAATGATATACTAGCAGTCGGCCAGTCACTTTGGTGCTCCTCCGCGTTCTCAACAATTTGCGGCTGTGTGCTCAAGAATTTGGTAAGGCGCATGCTTCTCCCGAAATGGACGCGAATGGAAAAGATGCAAAACTAAGGAATAAGCAGGATAATATGTCTCTTTCGCACGTTTTTATATGCATTCGTACGTGCCTTATCTTTCTTTTTATTCACTTTTCCTCCAATTCACGCACCCACACTCCAAATCAGATCCACAGTAATCTCTCTTTCCCGGCTCCGGTTTTTTCCTCCTTTTTTTTTTTTTGCATATGCCTGCTTCTTTTCCTGCTTTATCTCTGAATCCCGCGTTAACTCTGATGTCAAATTCAGCACTTTTCCTCACAAAATCCATCACCAGGCATCAGATATTCTGATGCACGTGCATGCACGCGCCAAGATAATAAAAGTCTCCGAGAAGTCGTTTTACACTATCAGGTCAAATCCCTCTGGAGCAATCCTATCTGAGGTCGAAGGAAACTCCACCTGTAGTATACAGAAAAATTCAGGTCACCGATGTATTCGGTTGAAAATGAACAAAGTACACATCTTGATAATTATAGTGTCCATCTATCATACTATCATGCCGAACTTTCGAAGAACACTAGAGTACGACAAAGTAATGTTACTGGCAAATCAAATAAGTTAGTCATTTTTTTTAAAAAGACAAATAACATACTCTCAAAAGGCGTTAATATGAGTGAGTTTTACAGATTTCAATTTAAAAAAAGAAAAACAACAACAAAAAGAAGAAGAAATGAATGGAATTCAACATCAAAAGCTCTGGAAATGTTATTGCGGCACGGAGAGGCACTGGTTCTGTTCCGTGAATCCTGTTATATTCGATAAAATTTTCCCCATTACTTTCAAGGTGTTAGTTAGCTCCTGTTTTAGACCGAGCAAAAACTGCAAGGGGGGGGGGGGGAGGTGAGGGTGGTCAGTGTTGACCAGAGTATGGGATGTGTTCGTTATTCTGTTTGGAATTGATCACCAATCTACAGAATGGAATATTTGTTTCGTTTATTCTTCTCTTCACTACTTCATACCAAGAACGATTTTCTTTAATTAGTCTTGTGTTTTTATTCCCCAAGATATGCTCGGCGAAATGGCTATCAATGCGTTCCCTACGAGACTCTAATTATCGCCTACACTTTGAACATGGCCAGTCTGAATCCTATAGGCAGTGAGTGGCTAAATTTATAGAGAATTGCGACAGAATCACATCTTTGTAGACACTGCAACATCAGCAACCCCTCGTCGAATTACTACCCCCATAAATGCCCCCCTCCCCTCCATCCCTTCCCCCGCTTTCTACCCATTACCGTGACGCGTTAACCACGTCAGAACCGTAATTACCTCGATAGCGAAACCAACAAAATACTTAAATGCGAGGAATCGGGGGTAATTCGTCACAATGGCAGGCCACTCTCGAGGCGAGAGGGAGAGTACTTGATTTCAACGCCTCGCTGGAAGCAACTGTGTCAATGGCTTAGTTGTATTTTTAAGGTGTCGGCAGTTGTTTGTTGGCTGTGGACTACATGTCAGTCCTAAAAACGTTGCTTTTCCTCCTTTTTGCATTCTTTCATTATTTTTTTTTTTTGGGGGGGGGGGGGGAGGGGGGTTGGCGGTTGTGAATTGGATATGAGAGAATGTAATAAATTGCATTGCCTCGAATGATGTTCAACCTAAGATTAGCTATGACTTTTTAAAGTTTTATTTTTGCTTTTCTAAAACAAAACAAAACAAAACACAAGGGGAAATATAGTGACATTTCACATGAATAAACCTATAAGAGAGAAACGGGCAAGCGTCGCCACAGTCCCCTCAGACTACGAGGGCTGATTGAAGTACCCATGGGACGCCACCTACGTTGACTTAGTGACATCCAATGGTCATGACCCCAATCGAAATCAGCCTGATTTTAGAGCGAACTTTCACCAATCTTGTCGCGTTGGACACATTACACTCTCATGTATACCTTGAAGCATCTGTTGGGACAGATTCATACGTGTAATAAACACCACTGGGAGCGTTAAAATCAAGAATGTTAGATTGTGTGGAAAATTTGACGTCATCACTGACGTTATCTCATCCCGGCCCTCATTAACCTATCTCTCTTCCCGCATTTCCCCCTTCTTTCTTGCTGTCTCTATTTTTTCTCCTCTCTTTGTGTACTATATCTCCATGTCTCTATTTACCCTTCTGTGTTTTTTCTCTCTCTTGTATCATACCTTTTCTTCTACCTATGTTCTTTAACCCTTTGAGTGCTTCGAGTGCAGATTGGCAGAGAAAAACCTCACAGCATTATGCACACTCTCCAAAGTTTCTGGAGAGATTACAGCTGTTCTACTGATCCATCTGTTTATTCCGGTGAAGTGTTTGATAAAATACAATTTAACTAAAGTTGTGCTTAAGAGAGACTTCATCATTTTGATAATACATGCTGTCCTTTTATCATAAACAAGTAGGTTGATATATCTTCCACTTTCAAGTAGGGGAGAGTGAGTGGACTTTTTCTAATATTTTTTTTTTTTGGAAGCGTATCCAAGGACGTTGACAATCAAGGAAGTGTTCAATTAGTGTAGCTGTATCTGTAAGGGTGAGATTGATTCAGTGAAGATCAAAGAGAATATTTTGCAAATCTACCACACATTAAAATGCTCCATGTCTGTAATGCTAGTGAGAACCCTTCCCCAGGTCAAAGGTAAAGATTTGAAGATATGTTTTGTTGTACTTTTTTTTACACATACCCTTTCTGTTCTGCCAACTCTCTCAGTTTTTCGTTCTTCTTTCTTTCCATTCCAACCCCCCCCCCCCTCCTGCCTTTCATGGCACAAGATGAATAACCTTCCCGTTTTATTTATCTATGTTAATCAAATGTAAATCATAATTTTATTCATTTTCATGAGGATGGCGATCTGTTCATATCTACTGCTGATAAGAAACCGAAGAATGCTAATGCTTTGTTCCTGCTGCTCACTGTAGGAAAACAAAAAACAAACAAAACAAAACAAAACCCGCGCAATGGATGCACTGTTTTATCCCACTCTCATCTCATTACTTGCATGGGCTGAACTGGAAATGTCGAGAAGTTGTTCAGTGGGTATGTAAAATAGTATCTCAGCGAGGCAATGGCAATCAGATTCACTATCCCAACGCCTATTGGGAAGACATCCACGTTCGAAATGCATAAGGTTTTGGACGCAGAAGCAAGAATCCGGATGTTACATAACATCGCTAACAGCTGCGTGAGTTCGGGTAATGAAGCGTTTTAATGGCTGTGGTATCATCAGCCAAGTGTGCCTGACTTTTTTTTCAGCATTTTTATTATCATATCCACGATATTGCCAGAAACCCTTTCACACACACGGACCATAAGAGAGTCACATTCCTTTAAACGCCTACGTTCAGAAATAATTGCTCCGGACATGACTTTGTTACAGGGTCTCCTGTACGCCTTTTACCTGAAAAATAAACTTTGATCTGTCAAAGTATCTGATTGCAATTGATTACCGGTAAGCGCTTGATTTTCCAGACTGATTTGATTACTGATAAATATCCTGATTTTTTATTATCATCATTATGTTTTCATCATCATAATAATAATAACAACCAGTAAAGTAGAGGTAGTCGTATCATCATCGAAACATCTCTGCCTACCGTCGATCTCCTTCCGACTCTCCTCCTGAACTCCCTGGCGTTGTCGTTCGGCGTCAGGCAGTCGACCACGGGCAGGAGGACGTGTCCGATGGCACTTGTGGTGCAGGCCCCGTTGTTGCACAGGTCGTCCGACTCGTAGACGGAGATCCGGACGGCCACGTTCTCGGCGCTCTTCGTCCGGTCGAGCGGGAAGACGACCGTGTCGTCGAAGACGGGATTGAGCGAGGGCTTGGCGGCTTTCGACTTGTGCATGTGCTTGCAGTCGGGAAGAAGGCAGGACGCGACCACGGGGTCGTAGGAGACATTTTCGCGCTGTCCCTTCGAAGGCAGATCCTCAATCGACTGGAGGTGAAGGTACAACCTGATGAGAGACGAGAAATTGAGGTATACGTATATTACATACGAGCTACGCAGAATGTGTGTGTGCTTTTTACTTTGTGCGAAGTTTTACTTTGCCTTACAATTTTCATAAAACGTGCCGTCAAATGCATTATCGCAAATAGTCGTGTAAGAGTTAAAATGACATTATAGCGCCTGTAACCTAGGGCCAAACAAATTTACGCTTCAGAAAGAGCCGATTTTTTTCTTCTCTCTCTCCTTGTGCTTTCTACACAGAAACCACCTGCGGGGGAAAATATGAAATGTCAACATTCAGCTCCGGTTAAAATGTAAACCCTTGCCGTGATGACTGCTTGAGCATATGATGGAAAGTTCCCTTACGACTAGGAATATTAGATTTTTTTTTCAAAGACACAGAGCCGTGTAAATTTCACACCAAGTCTTGTCATCCATTAACATCAAAAGCCAGACCCGCAGAGTATACTACAAATGTAACATATGACAGAGAGAGGTAGACAGACAGACAGACATACACACAGACACACAGAGATGGAAGTAGAACAACGCTTTATAACATGTGACGCACAAGATTTCTGATCGACCTGCAAACATCTCTCAACCTCAGTTTCAAATTAAACAATCTGTGCGATCCTAATATTTAATGTTTTCATATAACCCGATGGAAGTGGCTTAAAAAAATATTTACACTTAACGCCTTAAAGGGATGGTATAGTTTGGGTTGAGATGGGGATTCAGATTTTAACTTTTTACAAGATAATGAGAAACTACATATACGAAATATAAAGGAGCATACAATTCTAAGAGGAATTCAAAGTTAACTTGATGAGAATTACTTTGGAAATAGCTGAAATATCCAGACACAAAGAGGTCCCAATAAAAAGTGGGTCCCACATTTATTAGGAGCGCTTTGTTTTTGGAATATCTGAGCTATTTCAAAACCGATTTTCATCAAATAATGTTTGAATGCCTATTAGAATTATATCATGCTCTTTCATATTTCATATAGTTTCTAATTACCTCGTGAAAAAGTTAAAACCTGAAGCCCCATCTCAACCAAATCTATTATCAGCCCTTTAAGGCTAACAGCCATCGCAATTCGAGCTGCTGGGATGACGCCAGGCACGGTAACTGAGTTTGGTACACCAAAATTTATGCTAATTAATGAATAAAGTGGGGAGGCGGGTGCTAGAAAAAACAAGAACAACAATAACAGTAACAGTAAATAAACAAAAGTGGAGTTTCTTCGTCATCCATTCTCAAGTCATCGTTACTATTGTACTGTGATTGGTCCGTATATTTATCTCAAGGCACCGAACCAATACTACGGGCATAAGACGCGCCACATCATCACTGTTTGACAAGAAAATTTACCTCCGCGTGTGAGTCAGAAGAGGCGTAAACAAGTTCACGAAGAAAAAAAAAACAGACAAATAAACAACAAACTTCCCGAAGAAAACAGAAACAAAAACTAAAACAAAAACCAACGATGCAATGGCAAACTAAGCAAGCACCCATCAAAAAAAAGGAGAGAAAAACCTTGCAAAGCAGACAAAATAAAACAAACAAGAAAATATTCACAAATCATGACTGCTCAGCTGATCAATAGTCACTCCATTATACCTGCTTTGAGAGAACGTAAGTATGGCTCTTTAGTCACGTAATTCTGATATAATTCTCCTGCCGTCTCTCTTACCCGAGAAACTTCTCCTATCTCTTACCGCATGAAGGCATTTTATTCCCTCCAAAAATTCATGAGGAAATGCACTCATTCTCGATGGAAAAAAAGATGAAAGGGATGACTTATCAACTTCAATACTTTTGACGACAGCGATTGTGACCTAAGGATGTAATAACTATGCAAATTGAAGAAGCCTTAAACATAAAAAAAAAAATGTTAGATCTGAACGCCCACTAGCTCATGCACAAATGTGTAACATGAAGTGTGTGTAGCACCTGTCGGAGGGGGACTCTTCAATTATTGATCTGCCCATCACTGATGTGTCAAGATTACGAGAGAGCGAGATATATAGAGAGAAGAAACATAGTCACAAAGGAATGTTATTACATAGCAAGCGTGAAGTCAATGGCAAAACACCCACATAACAGTTGAAGGGAAGCGCTGCAATTATAGAACTCTACGCATGGACGACATCGTATGATGCTCCATGTCAGTACAAAAACAACAACAGCAACAACCCGAGAAGTTTAATAAAACGTTTTCATCCGGGACACAAGAGGTGGCAATGACCATGTAAATTGACATTGACTATGCATGCATATAAAAAGTGTCATTAAGGAGCAGTTTTGGTCCAGTGGTTAAGACCATGAACTCCCAGGCGCGAGGTCACTGGTTCGAGTCTTCTGGCAGCAGTAGTTATGCCCCTATTATAATGTTGGATTTCCACCATCGTGCGATCCGCAGCTATACGCACGCCACGAATTGGCGGTTGGTAGCTAATCGTAGAACTTTTCCGTATGGCTACCACATCTTGTGCCACTTTCGGAATCGTGAATCTAATCGTTGGATAGTTGTGGTGATTTTTTTTTTTCAGATCTTGAAGTGAGTTGTTGATCGTATAGTCAAGTTTTGGACGGTTCAAAATTGTCAACGATCAAATGCGACTTGCACACCGCGGCTACTCCATGATTTGGACCACGATTTCAAAAGTGGCCCAAATTGTGATAGACATACACGAAAAATCCATACTAACAGCTACTAATGGTAAAATTGTGACATGCGAAGCAGATCGCGCGTCAGTGGGAATCCAGCATTATTAGCAAGGAACTTCATCCTTTGGTCTTGTTCCTCGAAGGCCACTCGAAATCAAGGTTACAAGAGAAGCATGGGCCATTTTGACTTTCCAGGTAAAGGTCAGAGTTTGGTCTTGTTTCTGATCGTTTGTCGGTGTCGATGGCCCCTTATGATGATAACTGATATTTCAAGACTATTTCTGTGAAGCAGACTGTTTTCGCTCAAACTTTAGTGGGCATGTTCCTCTTCTCCACTGTTTCCATAGCCCCCTTTTTAATGGGGGAGCACCTTTTTTTGTGTTACGCAAGTTCATTTATCATAATATGCTCCATTGAGTGTACTGAAACATGCACAGTATGCCTTATTGAACTGTGTATAAGGGGTTGTAAAATATCATGGTCTGTTAGCACCATTTCATGTGCAGCAAAAACCGACCCGAATGTATGAGTTTACGAGACGTGCTCACAGCGTAATAAGGGCATCGTGATGGCAGCATGAAAACATGGACATCATTTCAAAATTTTCTTCGGTGGCGCGGTAACTCTCAGGGTCTCAGCCTAATCACAGGTTCCACTGCATGGCTAAATCTGCCGGACCAACAAGCCAATATCTATCCGGGAACCGCGGCGCAGTTGGTCACTAATGAGTAAGGGCGGCATCCTTGAGGATGTGGTTCCGGCCTAAATATTACCAGCTTGACCTATATCATGTCGGCGATACACTCAAAAAGGAAGTAGGCCGCCATCTTCCGCTGTAGCCTTGATATGTAAACTGACAGTACTGTCTAACTTTGTGATGCAACTAAATGTTAATGCTAACAACTAAAATAATTTATATTCATAATGATGACAGTGATAATGGTAATGAAAAGTATTGATGCTCCTCCCGAAAACAATGACAATAATGATGAAAATCATAACGCTACGAATGAAAACGACAATAATAACAATGATGATGGTGTTATCACTTCGAAACAACATCATATTTCACAATTCTTACAATACATTCTGATAGGTGTTAATCCATTGTACGTATCGCCTGATTTGAAATCTTATTGTACGCAAGCAATGCACTAATTTTCGGGGCAGTAAATTTATCTGTATAAAGTGTATCTCATATGGTATCAAACTATTCCGATATTCTGCAACAAATCTTATTGTGAGGTGCAATCTCACACCTTTTTTTTTTTTTTTTAACAGCACTCATTCATGTATTAAGAAAAGAAAAAGCCACACATTTTTTCTTGAGCGATCGTAAATCTATCTTATTTGCATTGCATTCATTCAGATAACAATGTCAAATTGTCATTCAGCGTTATCTAGCTTCTGATTGATATGGAAGATAAATGTTCGGCGAGTGTGTGCGTGTTTTTCTTTGCCATACATCATTCCCTCTTGATCATACTATACCCCTAGTATGTCTGCCTCGCGGCTCCGGTGTTGAAAGCATCTTATCTCGCCAATTTGAGCCGGCTAGTCATCATAATTCATATTCGCAGACGACTGAACCAGATAACGTCGTATATCCGCTCTCTGGTGAAGCTGGCAACACGCTGAACAGCCCTACACATGTCGCGTCCCCGGGCCATGAAGAGGCGAGGGAGAAGGGTATTAGACGTAAGCATATCAGGGACTAAAAAACATGGGCAAGAGAGATATAGATGGTGGGAATGGGTATAGATCATACAAACAAAGAAAGATAGGGGCGAAGGAGGGAGGGAAGGGGGAGCAAAGAAAGGGGGAGCATACGTGGAGGTGAGGATGGTGGTAAAAAAAAGAACTTGGTGTAAAGTTTGGTTCACAAAAAAAAAAAAAAAACACGGAGAGACTACTAAGTAAGTTGGAAGGCGAGGGATTGCATCACATGATCCTGCTGGAGTATAGTGACCAAAGCAGTGAACAGGACAGATATAAAAGCGGAGATGGAGATTGGACGAAAAAAAAAAAAAAGATGAATGCAGGGGCAAATTTAGAGGAAAGCACGAAACACGAAACACGAGCCGGAAATCGCTGTAAGAAATGGGAACATGTAGTTGATATTCATTTGGAAATTGATTAAAGGATGCATGTCCCAATAAACTCTTCTCTCTTTGAAGTTAGTGAATGAAAACAGAAACACACACACACACACACACACACACACACACACACACACACACACACACACACATATATATATATATATATATATATATATATATATATATATATATATATATATATATATATATATAAAGCGTTTCGTGATTTCCAAACAGCCTATATCTGTACGTGGTGGTTTTCTTACCTTTATTTCAATCAGCCGTTAAAGGGAATGTATAGTTTTGGTTGAGACCTAACTTCAGGTTTCTAACATTTTTGGTGAGATAATGAGAAACTTCTTGAAATGTGAAAGAGCATATAATTCTATGAGGAATTCAATGTTTATTTGATGAAACTTGGTTTTGAAATGGCTGAGATATCCAAAAATGGGCGATTCTATAAAGTGTGGGACCCACACTTTATTACGATCGCTTTGTTTTACTTTGTTTTTGGATGTTTCAGTCATACCAAACCCGATTTTCATCAAATAAACTTTGAATACCTCTTAAAAATGGTATTTTCTGTACTATATCATAAGTGTTTTCTTGGTATCTCGCAAAAAGTTAAAAACCCAACTCTCATCTCCACCAATACTGTACCATCCCTTTAAGGAGCAGCTAATGACACTATTCTGTTGCAGTTTCTGTATCCTCTGGCATATTACTATTCCACTCTATAAGAAGCTTTTCATGTACCATCTATTGTAATCATTATTCATATTCTTGTGGTGACTAACATAGATACAATGCAAGAGATATATGACAATGTTACCTCGTGTTGAGCGATTTTGGAAAAAAAAAAAAAAACTCTTCATGTTAGATTTGTTAGAACTGTGACACTATAAAAGTGAGCAAAGTTGTAATGCATTGTACATTTTCCCTTGGACTTGTATCAACAAAAAACGTGCCATTGGAAATAAAATCAGATTTGAATTAGTTGGGGTTTTTTTTCAAACGTCTTGGCGAGAATTTACGGTAAAGTCAAGTTCAATTTAATGAAGGAACAAATTCAGGTTTTATTGAAACTGCTTTCATTATATGCTTTTATTTTTAACTTGCACACAGAAGAATTTGAAATTTATCTGCGGTCTATTGCTGAAATGCAAATAATTAAGACGGAAATAAAACTCAAGTATGTTTATTCAACTGTATACATTTTCTTTAATCCGATAACGTTGTAATGTGCATTGAGCCTGTAGGTTAAATGTATTTAAGAAAAGGATTAATGTTGTAAATAAAAAATCATCAAACCACTAAGACATGGGGAAAGGGGGGGGGGGGGGGGCGATGGAGGAGAGAGAAGATGTAGATAGTAACAGAAAAGGAGATATGATAAACCTTTTTAAAGAGTTACGTACAGAGCAAGTCTGACGGGTGTCATGACCATCGCCAATAGTGGCCACGAGCCTGCGTTCTCTAGAAATTATGAGGCGCGGGAAGAAGACAGGGATAAAAGAAATGCATAGGAGGTAGAGAAAAAGAGCGAGATAGGAAGGGAAGGAGAAGGAGGGAGGGAAGGAGGAGGGGGGGGGGAGAGGGAGCACTATAAAACTTTGAAGATGAAGATGGTGGGTGATCAAGAGCGTAATGAAATATCTACGTCACCGCTATCATCCGCTCTGCTCACAGTTGGGGAAACGAAAACAACTCCGCATCAACGGGCATAGCCGCATATAATATACTCGGAAAAACCTGATCGTCCAGTTCTCGCGGCCCTTCCAATATCTCCTATACACTTTATATGCACGCTAGTCTTATCACGTTTCACAGTATGTTGTAAATCTCCACATTTCATCATCTATCTTCTTCTATTTCTCCTCTTCTACTCTTCCTCCTCCTTCTACTCTTCCTCTTCCTCCTCCTCCTCCTCATCCTCTTCTTACTCCTCCTCCTCCTTCTGATTCTTCTTCGACTCCTCTCCCTTTTCTTTTTGAATATGTGTTTGTCTGTCTCTGCGTCTGTTAAACTACCAAATTGTTTGTTTTTAACACATCAGATGCAAAGTTCGACCAACTCGGAGGCTCTTTTAGAGGTAGAGACACTGTCAACACCGATAACATCTGTCTTTGAGACTTGTCGTCGATATTCACTTGTTTTTTTCGCTTCTATCATCTGAGATATGTAAAATGCTGGCTATGCAATCAAATTGTGATAAGTTTGCTCCTCTTCGAAATTCAACCTGACATTTACGTGTTCGGTGGGAAGTAAACATCTCCCTGGGTTGGTTGGTTTGTTTGTTTGTTTATACTTTTGTTTTCTTCGACAAAAATAGTCATCATGGATATAATCACGGTGAAATTGAGTGCACATGCATACGTCATGCGTGCATACGTGTGATACTAAGCTGTGATCCTTTCGTAATCAAGTACTCTGCACAGACCATGCAGACAATGAAATAAAACTTAACGCGTGAAATATAAACCATCTACGGTGGGGGGGGGGGGGGGGAGGCGGGAAGATTCATGGCCATGGTTAACTCTATCCCTTTGGGGTTCTTCCCGTTTCTATTTAAGCTGAATTCAATCAATACGGACAATCAGCATAAGTTAGAGACCGAATCTGGCATATTTTTACAATCTTTATTGGGTTACCCCAGATGTATCACCGGCGGGATAGCGCGTAACGCGGAGAGCTGATGTTTGCTGCGGACAAACATTCGCCAAAGACAGAAGGTAATCGAGCACCATTCTCAGTACAAGGGACTATGAGCGGGTATATGATGAACTCTTTGGATCAGGTTGTTTTGCAACAGGTATACCCAGCGAAGTCGCCAAAGATTTAGATCTTTAATTCTTTGAATAATCATTGACATAGCCAGCGGCGGGGGAGGGAGGGGATACGGGGGGGGGGGGAGGGTTTAAAGATACTGCGTAAAATGGTTAGGCGATCACACAGGCGTCATCATGAATAATCCTCCACTGCGCCGAATTTAGAGCTGAATTTCATCGTGTTGTTGCATTTGCTGCTGTTGTTTTGTTGATGATTGTCACCTCTCAGAAATGGCAGGATTCTTATGATCTTCTGTCGGTCTGTCGTGCATTTCTTTCACACTTTACATGTTCTCAACTCAGAATGCGTATCGTAAACATTGAGATATTTTCCAGGAAAAATTTACCAGTTGATTTGTCCCCCATAGGTGACTATTGCTAGTGCAGACAACATCGGATTTAAGATCGCAAAATCAAACTTGGGTGAATTAACCTTTTGATCTGTTCAGGGTGACTTCTGTAGGTAATCCTTATCGTCAATTGCGATGGAAAAGCATGCGGAATCATCACTTTATCCCCCCACCCCCTCCCTTCCCGGAATGGTGAGACACAATGACTGAAAGAAAAGGAGCTGCTACGTACTTGCTGAACATGCCATGTTCAATTTTCGCTTGGTACATCAGCGTCACCCGGAATCTCTAAGGACGGACGTGGTTCATTCAACCTTCCGTGTCCATTGTGATAAATTCTGGCGTGAGCGTAAATTTAGAGTGGATCGCAATATTTGGGAACATTTATCTCTTTTCTTATACAATTCATTTTTTTTCTATCAATTTTTCTTTCGGGGGGGGGGGGGGTGAAACGTCAAGCAAAAACGAATGATCGAAATCATAATTATGAAGGCGTCCACAACCAGGAAAAGCGGGGAACGCCCTCTACGAGAGCTATCACTACAGGGTTCGATATACGGCAAGCATTTGTGGGTGACCTCCGATATATCACTAGTTTAAGTGAAACCTGACATGTCATGTTGCGAGCAAAAGCGTATCCTGAAAAATGAATTGGATGTGATATATATACAAATTTCTTCAATATATTGCTGGAAGGAAATGCAGTGCGTACACGACGAATGAGACAACGCGACAATTGCCTTTCCCCCAGCGCCGTATATTTTTATTACAGTTTGCACTTTATCATAAATTGTTGTTATCGGCAGCCAAAATACCAGGTATTTTGCCCGGAACTTGCCTGTCATACAAACATCAACAAAATGTTCTCACGTGATTTCGTTCTAATCCATTAAATTGTATTTGTTATAAGAATAAATAAATCAAATAGCGCACAAACAGCTCGTGGGGTGACATTGAACTCATTCGGCCCGTTGGCTTTTGCAATAATTATTTGATTCGCGAGAAATTCTTCTTGTTTATAATGGTGGGATTGTGTGGAGCTGAAACACTTTCAAGGAAACATGCTCCCCGTGGAATGAGTTGTCTACCTCACGAGGAGAGATGTAACGACCGCAAGACGTTCGTGTCACCTTGCAGGTTGCAAGGCGAAGGTTCGTTTGATGATACTCAGTGGCAATGGAGCGTGTCGGGTAATTAAGAATGGTAGAATGACGGCGGGACGAGTGAGCACGGCCCCCCTCCCCGCCTTGCCTTCCTTATGCGCCGGGCTATCAAGGCACGCTTGACGTGCTCGCGTAATGGCAAGGGACTTACTTTATGCCTGCTCCTTCACGGACCGCGAGCACAACATAAGTGATGTGTACGCATGACTTGGCTTCCCCTGCGAAATAACAGAATGAAAAAAAAAAAACGATAAAAAAAACCCTCTCTTGAGGTATGGGGAGGCAGACAGCACCAATAATATTGAAGTTTTATATTTTGATGAATTGCATTCATATTTGATGCCGGCCGTGTGACGCGTTATCACTTTTGACAGGCGGGCCTGTGGAGAATTAGGCACAGAAATGTCAAACGGATGCGCTGAGTGCCTGGACAAGCGATTTTTAATGCGTCCGACTCGGAAACATTGCCATCATAACGTCACTTATACTCTCCTCAACTAATCGACTGTCGGACCAACGAACAGCTACTTACAATTTCTTTCAGAATCCCTCTCCCTCTTATAGCTCTTTCTTTGTCTCACTCTGTCTGTCTGTCTGTCTGTTTATATAATATAAAATAATACATGCATAATTATTCTCTCGCTCACATTTCTTTCTCTTTTTTTTTCTCTCGTTCTCTCTCTTAAGCGTTGGGTTGTTTCTTTTCTGAGGACCACGCCCCTCAGAAAATAGTGTTATTCCTGTCATCTCGGTATGAAAAAATATGAACTAGAGGCTCATAATGTACGGTATGTTTTGTTTATATTTTGTTTATATGTATTTACATTTCAATACCGTAAGTATGCCCAAAGAGAAAGACTGAAAATAATCGTGCGATGATAATAGCTTTCTTCACGTGGTTGTGGTGAAGGGTTTTAAGCGGTGTCGGTAATGATTTTTACGAAGGCGAAAGATCAGGAGAACACAATGTGGACTTTAGACTTATAATTTGTATAGGCATTCCAGGAAGTCATATTGCAGGTTGGCAAATCGACAGGATTCGTAATGTGCGCGCAGTAAATTTGATGCACATTGTCACTGACACCGACAAATTATGCACGGTTGTGATTGTTGTTGTCTTTTTATACCATTGTCTTTTTCTTCTCCGCTCTTCCTCAAGCAGTGAGAGAGAGAGAAAAAAAAACCGCAAAACAAAACAAAGCAACATACAGAAACGGGATATAGTCGTCTACAGAATGGAGGTCATATTGCGTCTCAGCAATATCGTTGGAAGTTTCATAATGACTGTCTACTATGGGCGTCATATTCGTGGGCTGCGAGGATAATCAATTTTGGCGCGCGGAAGCTTTTCCTCGGGGGGAAATATTACACAGGTCGACACGGTGGCTTGGGCGAAAAACCGCTATTTATAATCATCGGAGAGAGAGTCTAATTTCGACCAGTTATACAACAGCCACAGTAAACAAGGCAATTGGGATAATCAGTTGAGAACAACAGTGGTGGTGTTTTTTAATCGCATTATTTTTAGTTATTTTTATAGATTTGACACTCGTATTATTCTACCTACGGCAACCTCGTTCCTTTTCATCATTCACTTCACCCACGATTTCCGTCCCTCCTCTCTATCTATCCATCTATCTATCTATTCATTTATCTATCTATCCATCCATCTATCTATTAATCATATCTATCTATCTATCCATCTATCTTTCTATCTATCTATCTATCTATCTATCTATCTATCTATCTATCTATCTATCTGTCTGTCTATCTATCTATCTGTCTATCTATTATACCTATCTATCTATCCATTTATCTACCTATCCATCTATATATATATATATATATATCTATATATCTATCTATCCATCTATCTATCTATCTATCTATCTGGCTACCAATTATACCTACTTTTCTATATATCTATCTATCCATCTATGTTTCTATCTATGTATCTTCCTATCTATCTATAATACCTACCTTTATATATATATATATATATATATATATATCCATCGATGTTTCTATCTATTTATCTATCTATCTCTCCCTTTCTGTCCCTTTGTTATTGTCTGTGCGTTACTTAGTCTGGCTGAATCTCCTGTCTCTAAGCATCCTCATCCAATTTCCATTACTAATCGTTTCAACGTTTCAAGATAGCCATCGCTGTTTAATTGAAGTCGAGTCCACGCGCATAAAATATTATACCTCACGTATTATACACCAAGCTCTCTATACCCCCACCTATCTCTCTTTCTCTATATTTCTTTCACTCTTTCCGTAATATACAAACGAATACATCCAAAAACAAAAAAATAACGCGTCGAATCAAGCACATTCATAAAGTATTGGCATTCATCGGTATCTCTGCATTTCCCTGTCCTCCTCTTCCTCCTTATTGTATACATTTGTCGGAAATGAAATGAAAATAAAGTGAAATAAATACTAGTAAACACATAGTACCCAGACATTAACTATTCATTCTATCTCCATCATGTCTAATATATTTCTTATTTGCTGGATTTCTGCCAATCTTCGTAGGCGTATTCATCAAAATCCCGCTATTACGTGAGCAATGGAAGGTCACATTAATTCTAAGGACTATTGTCTTCAAATCAGAGCAAATTCTCCAAGTTTGCCGAAAGGAGAAATGGCTGCCGCAGACAACCCGTCACTTTAATATGATTCAAAGTCGTGCTGAAAACACAGCAAGAAGAACTATACACAACATGGAATAATTCTAGAGATCAAATACATTGTAGTTGTAATATATGGAGAATTCATAATCGTAGATGATTAATTGCTGAATATACTGTATTTCTTTTCAAAGAAATAACCTCACTTCGGGATAAATATCTTAGCGCTCGTCTGGCCCGCAGCTGCGTGGAAATTAAGAATAAAATTTTAGAATAGTTCAGGATACTTTTTCGCAAAAATGGGGGCTGGAGAGACGTGTTTATTTATCAAGTTATTGCCACAACGTATGATTCAATTAAACGGGGATCAGTTCACTCGGTATAAAATCAGATACTCGGCAACGTAACCACTGAGGTAGGAAATAGAGGAAATAAAAAAAAAAAGAATCACGAAAAGAAGAGAAAGACAGCACATCATTAAAGTACATGGAGTGGAAGATCTGATCTGACTTTTTTAAAACCACACTGGGGGATAAAAAAAAAGATTGCAATTCACCAAGTCTCATCAACATTACTCATCATCAGAGCTAATGCTATAGCGCTGTGGGCCTGAATGAGTTAACGAAAGAAAGTCTTGGAATTGAGTGATTTGACCAAGAAAAAAAAGTTTTTTTGTTTTTCTTGAGGTTGTTACCTCAAGATGAATGATGGTATGGATGGCTGTAGAACTGGAAGGGATGGGGAGAAAAAAAAAAAAACTGATCTCAGGAATGCAGTACATGTCTCTTCGTCTCTTGCATGCCGGGCGCCATTTTGGAGAACGATGAGGTTGGGTAACCATGGTTACTGATTTGATCTGCACATTGCAGCTATATAGAATTGTGGCTATGTTCACTGTTTGATTGTTAGTTCATTTTTCATGGAACAAATTTGATAATAAGTGATTAGAACACATACAAATCCTTTAAAAAAAGACCAACTCTCTTAATTCTCGGAGGAGGTATTATAAAATATTACAATGGATAATTGTTTGTTAGTTTGTTATTGTTGCTGATGATGGTGTTGTTGTTGTTGTTGTTGATGATGATGATGATGATGATGACGATGATGCTGACGATGATGATGATATTGTTGTTGGTGGTGGTGGTGATGGTGATGGTGGTGGTGTTGACGAGTTGTTAGCAGCAGCGGGAAGTCATCAAGAGCACTTTGATTTTAGTAAAAATGTTTACCAGTTTCAAATTTATTCTGAAATCTCCACAGAATTTGTAAAGGACCAACTATAGGTTGCGTGTTACGAGTATATTAGTCATGGATAAACAGAGGCGAAGAAGTTGTACAAGTAAGTATAAACGTATATCAAATATTTCAGTCTTAAAGGAGACCTTCGGATGATTTTAAGATTTTTTTTTGTACATTTGAACAACGATAAATTACTTATACTGAGTACAGAGTTTTAGAATTTATAGTGATTGGGTTGAGAAATAAGAATGTATTCAAAATTTATGACAAATTGCAATGAACAAGGATGATGACATGGCAGCCTCACCATAAGAATGCAAGAGTTGGGGCTCAAGGAAACAGAACAAAAGAAGAAGGTATGCATACATTCTACACAGGTGAACTTGTTAATCAAGCGGTATTGTAATGGAATTACACTGCTACATTTCTGAAATACGTGAGGCTCCTATGTCATCAACACTGTTCAATGTAATTTGTTTAAGATTTAAGAGTATTGGTTTCCCTGCTGAAAGACCACAATAAATTCCAGAATTCTATACATGGAGCTGTCGATGTATGTACTACATGATGTGAAATTATGAAAATCGTCTGGAATGCACCTTTAAGGGAAGAGCACTAGCCGGGAAATCCATTCTGGTAGAATATAACAAGCAACAGCGAGGGCCACAAAGAAAACCAACACGTTAACATCATGGGCATCGTTTCACTTGGATGATAGTCTCAGTAAATCCATTAATATGATTTTTATAAAGCATGCATTTTTTTTCTATCCGCACGGTATACACCTACGCCTGAAATAATTTATACTGATTTTGTCAATGTTGTGTGATGAAATTCCAAATATAGAGACTCGAGCAGAGTGTTCAATACATCCACCCTATTTCCAGCATTTTGCAGGGATGAAAAACGTATACAATTTGCAAGATGGCTTTTTTTTCGCCTTAGAATCTGTGTTGTAAAATATCCACTCTAATCGAAAAATTTGCATGTAGGGCATACTCTATACAAAATACAACAACTCAATGACTGAGAAGATCAATGCAGTGCACTTTGGCCTTCAAGAGAAGTCCTTCAAAAAAGCCTACGGTAGTGAATCTCCATAGAGATGCAACTTGAATTAACGATGAAAATAGTAATAACATGATTTCCGCCCGACGTCCATCGCTCTGTTTCCGAGCACTCGTTGACGAGCTATGTGCTACATATTCTTGCTTACCAGACAGTGTTGCGTCCATAATTCAATTCAATTCAATTCAAAGTTTATTTCATTTTTCGACAAAACATATAAGTTACACTTCTTTTGACAACAGAGAATAAGGTAAACAGAACATTATGTATCGAAGAGAATGTAAAACAATTGAAAAAAAAAAAAAAAAACCAGAAGTGATCAAAATAAAGTACGACATTGTATAACTTTGCTTAAAGTGCGAAAAATGGAGAGACTCACTAAAAAGACAGAGCTTGTGGAATGTGGGCCCCTCTGGAATAATAACATCAATGGAAAGGGCTTTGAACATGGTGTGGAGTTTTGTATTTAAGTTTTGTAATTAAGTATTGTGAGTCTTGTCTGTGTAATGTGTATTAAACTGCAGGTGTATTTATGCAAAGGGTGTGGGGTGGGGGTGGTGAAAGTTAGTGGGAAGGGAAGAGCGTCTAGTGTAACATTGATGTGTTAAGACGACCTTTATCAACATCAAATTTAATGCCTAGAGGTAAGTTCGATTTGCGCAAATATGCATAAATCATCGAAAAAAAGAAAGAAAATCCCTTTCAGAGCAAAACTCCACACCATGTAGTCCAATTGACTCTGTCAACAAAAGCCAGAATGGTCGAGGTGTGTGTCAAAATTAACCAAACGGTTGCGACCCAAATTCCACAACTTACTTTATTGTGATGTTTGATTCTGAGGACACTGATTTCACTGTGTCTATGATGGGTGACTTGGCTATGCAGTGGGACAGCGCTTTCAACGGTACTTTTACTCGGTAATGTGGGGAAAAAGAAGCATGAGGCATTATGCACTTTTCTTTCATCTGTGTGTGCAATATTTGTATTTGGGAGAGACAAATAAACGCTCTTTTAATTAGGTGATTTATTTTTGTAATCACGTGGATGATTTTATTATATTTGTGTGTGTACGTGTGTGTGTGTGTGTTTGTATGTGTGTGTGTGTGTGCGTGTGTGTGTAAGTATGTGTGTTATGGCGCCAACAGAGTAATATAAATATACGATCAATATCTAGGTACGTAGTTATTTGTTTGTTTTTGTGGGGTCTTGTTTAATTGCAGACATTTTAGTTCAAAGCCCTTTACTATTGTTGGCTCTCTATCAGCTTGCTGTAAGAACAGGCTTCACTGCACCGTTAACGCTGTCAATAAGTCTGAAAGCTCACCAAAGTTAGTTTAATATCGAAATGGAAAATTCATTTTATCAGGTCTTTATTCGTTTCAATTACTTGCACCGCTGCTTCCAGAGTACCAATAGGAAAGATCTCGGTTCGACATAATCGTCAATAAGTTCTAGTCCAATACCTATCCATACATTACCTCATGCACACATTTCTTCTTTATGTTTTTCAGGTATCTTGTACTATTTGCACTTCCCAAGCGAGTTCATTTTTACATTGTGGTAAAGATTCTCAACTCAAAATACGCCTACACACCGTCTAAAACCACATACTCTAACACACATGGCATGAGTATACGACTACACAATCTTATGATTATATCGATGTCACAAATAGAATGGTAATGATCAATTTTATATTCTATTGACCATCTTTTTATCGATTAGTATCTCCTCTTCTTATTATTCGCACTTTCGTTTCATTCGTTGTTTGGCGAAAAAGAAGGAAAACAGATGATGGCAGACGATAGTTAGAATATAAAGTGAAAGAAAATGGTTTAAATGGTGGATTTCTTCTATTTCACTGTGTTTTATGTGCTCCTAAGACCAGAATTTATGAGAATGTATAAGATAATGAGAACAATTAGAAAGAAGAATGATAATGAGAAATTAGGGGGAAAAAGAGAAATGTGTATCCGTGTTCTTTTCGCTGTCATTAATAATACTTCTGATGTGTAGTTATGCTTCATTTCCCCCGATTGGTAGCATTCTTTGCTTACTTTTGTCAAAATATTGATGTTTTAATTACATCCAAGCGTTCTTGTAATGTCAGAAAAACATTGAAAATCATCCAAACACACTTTAAAACAATGAAAATTGTTGTATTTATTCACTTGACTGGATGCAATGCGTGTTTCTTATTTGCTGAAGAAATTTTTCTTCGTTGATGATAAAATGAACTAAAGTATATTCTTACAACCGATGTTGTCAGTGAAAACAGCAAACTGTTCTGTTGTGCAGATCGGAACCAAATCCTCGGGATAAATTCTCCCGTTACTAAAAATACATGCAAGACAACAACACATTCTAACAAGGAGAACCGATGCACGACCCACGTACGACACGACATAATCGAAAGAATTCGACATGCATCCCAGGCTCGAACAAATGCAGTATACACTAATGGGAAGGATCTCCTTCTAGAAAACAAAAAGAGCAATACCAATATCTTATTTTGGACACCGCCCCCTCCCACCTCCAGTTATCCCTGATAATGGCACGCCCATCAATGGCACCGAAAATGGAGTACGTTCAAGGGAGAAACCTTTCTCCACATACTCGTCAATGCTGACCTGTAACGAACAGAATGCATGCAAAATCCGTAATATGTTTTTGCAAGAGGAAGAAAGGGGGAAAAAAAGGACACAAAAGTGCACTTAGCTCTAAGATTGTCAGTCCCTTATGATTTGCTTTCATTCTTTCTCCGCCATTCAGCGACCGATAGTCAAAACCCATTTCATCTGTGCTTTGACTGGCGATGCGCTTGGTCTACGCAAATTCTCTACGTCTAGTGCTGGAGAAAGGGGGGGGGGGAGGGAGGGGAGATAGAAATGACACTGCGTCTATAACTGGTATGGCATTGAGCAGTCATATACACAATTAGGAAGGAAAGCACCAGCAATATTATTGACTCTATAGTCAAAGACGGCCCACACAAAGCGACCGCCATCAGCCAAGGTTGGGCGAACTACGCAATCCATAATGACGTTACGTCAATACGGCACAATGTTGCACAATAAGCTGCGAATTCCCAGTCCCCTGAAAGTCTGTCATTTGTAGATTTCTTTTTATATGTGTGTGTGCATTTTTGTGGTTTCCTTTATTCCACCGCTGGCACTAAAAACATGGCATTACTCCTTTAGGGAACAATTGCGAGATATGAATTTGGCTGCTAAGTAATGGAAGTACCATTCATTTTCATTATTTTCTTGAGGTTAGGGATGTGTAAGGACTCAACATCTAAGTGAGATGAAAAGTCGGCATCTTTTTTCCACACATTAAAACATTTCGCTGCAGTGCTACAGACACTTTATCAAATGATAATCATGATTACCCCATTACTTGAAATTTCACTTGAATTCTACTTTCGCTCACCCCAACCCCAAACTTGATGTCCCGGTGAAATTAATGGTCATTTTCTGTTGGAAAGTTTTCTAGCTCAGGGCTTGATGTGAATGATAACTGAACAGCAACATACTTGTGGTCCGACTGGGCGAAAGCAATTTTGATGGAGTTTATCAAAGAAGTAGTATTACAAGCGGTATGTGCACAAGTTGTCAGTCAATTTCCTTAACGATGAATACCGTATTATTGCTGAATTTTCTGCTATAGTATTATTTTTTTTCTGTTTGATTTCACTACGTGCTCAGTGACACAATCCTGCTGTCAGCGGGTTAGTACTAAAGGCCAGAACATTTGAATTACCGATCACTATACCAATCAACAATAATTATGGTGTAACACACGATTCACTTAAAACCATAATCAGAGAAAATGTCTTATTGCGCAAAATGTAATTTGCTCTCAAATTGAAAGAAAAGATAGAGACAAAATGACCCAAAAAAAAATGAGAGTCAACGTTTTGATACAGGAAAATGACATTTGTACCCTAAGCAAATTTCTCAGTAGGTGCTGATCTTAGATGTGGCTTTTGGCATCTGTCGAGAGAGGGAAAAAGAGGGGAAAAAGGTGGGGGAGTATTTAAGAGAGAAAGAGAGAGGGAGGGAGACAGTGAATGTGAGAGAGAGAGAGAGGGAGAGGGAGGACAATGAAATATTTTCTTTCCTTCATTCTTTCTCTCAAAGGACAATCACGGTCAATTAGATATGTTCGTCGCCACGAGTGATCGAGTGTCCTTCCCCAACACAAGCACAAGTACTGTATTTTGAAGTCGAATCAATAAATGGGTAGGCCTATGTATACTGACACGAGAAAGGGTACAAAGAGATAAAAAAAAAAGATAGAAAGAAAGATATATAGATGGATAGATCGATCGATAGGTAGATAGATGGATCTCTCATTGCCATACAAGAATGTAGAGCAACCGCGATAGATAGATAGATAGGTAGATAGATAGATAGATAGATAGATAGATAGATAGATAGATAGATAGATAGATAGATAGATAGATAGATAGATAGATATAATAGAGAGGTAGAGATAGTGAAAGATAGAGAGGAGAGAGTAAAAGGTAGATGAGATGTGTAAGATAGCAGAGTGAGAAACGTACATCTGAATCCATCCGTTATAATCAAGCGAGTTGAAGCAAAGAATATTATTTGCCAGTCTCGTACTGTGTAGTGTTGTTATGAATCTGCTTATGTTTACCTATTTTCCTTGGTATTTTTTTTTTGAGGAGTGTTTCCATTTATATGTTACGTAATCATTCAGACTGCAATGTTTAAAGGACATTATATTTTCCAGATGATTTTATATAGACTTTTGCATTTGAACAATCTACATATTAGTATTACTGGGTACTGAGTTTCAGAATTTATAGTGATTGGGATGAGATATGAGAATGTTTACAAATCGCAAGGAACATGGATGATGAGATTGCAGCTTCACATAAGAATGCATGATTTGGTTCTCAAGGAAGCTGAACAAAAGAAGATACCATAAATTCTACACCAGTGATCCCTGTTAATATCCAAGTGGCAATTGTAATGGAATGATATACCTACATTACCGGAATATATGAGCCTGCTTTGTCATCATCCTCGTTCTGTGTATTATATTTTGGGTTTTTCAGAGTATTGATTCATCTGCTCAAGGACCACAATAAATTCCACATATCTATACATGGCACTATCGATTTTTCCACTGCATGACGTGAAATATATAAATTGTCTGTAATGACCCTTTGAACATGATTTGTCGTGTATAGATGATGTCTGATTGTTGATTATTTGTATGTTTTCGCGACACTGGCAGCTTGTATTTTTATAATTTCCCATGAAGTGTCGTCCATATGTATTTTTTTTTCCTCAATGGTATGTGTCCGTCACTGGTTTTGCTATGATTTCGAAATGTACAAAGGAGAAAGATGACA
>CM067061.1:10314070-10321570 GCA_033980235.1 Diadema setosum
ACGATTCTGAAATTCTTCCTCTATTTCTCTCATGCTCTCCACACCCACCCTCTTCTCGAGAAGTGAAAAAAAAAAAACACCACAGAGACACGGAATTGAATTAACAGCACCCTGTTCTTCTGTGTTAGCCGAGAATACCCATAAAATGATGACTCCATAGGGGATAATGGTAGTCGCCCTGCCATGATGGCAATGTACAGGAAACTGGGTCGCCCTCTTTTATGGGTTGCTTGCAAATGGAACTTGTATTTACCCTCCACTTTCCGGAAGACACGTGAATAATTTAATGCTTGGGAGAGGCACCTTGTAAAGAAGCGCTATTTTCATGTAACGCTTTAAGAAAGCCTATAAAGTATTTGCCTTTTGCTTCCATAACGCGGCTTGGAATCATTGGACGGGTCTTGTAAGCGTTTAAAGAACTAACTATTGAGAAAGTGTAACTGCAACGACCCTGACAACGAGCAGAAGTCCTGACAGTTTTACTGACTTTTTACTCTGGTAGTTTCTAATGTATTGGATTACTATAGTAGCTGGCTAGAATCATGTCACGGAGCCTTAGCGCATTCGATTGTAATGGTGGCAAGCAGGTTGAGCCGCGTGCGCACGGTTCTGACGTTGTGACTGTGACGAAGTCGTGGCTTCACTATCATGCATCATTATATCGAAATGCTGATCACCTTTGACTCGTGATAACTAACTCTGGTCACGTTCTGTTTGGCTACTTGGCCACCGTTTACACACGTGATTGATGATCAGCATACAATCATATATCACCGCCATGCGTTCAGAAACCGCTCAATGCATCACTCTGGTGGCAGAACGAACACGTTCACACACGACCAAGCGCCACCACATTGAATGAACAGTCACATGTTTTTCACAAAAGCAACATAAAATGTTGAGAGGACATCAGCCGCCGTGTGGCGATCAGTCGTATATGAGGTGAAATACCTCAAGTCTAGATTGTTGGCTACAAAAGCTGCAAACTGTGTACCTGTTTCCCATGTATCGTTGGGAAGGGGCGTTTTAAAAATATCATTCTGTGCAATATATGGTTCGATACTTAGATGGCACTGATTGTAAACTAATTGAACAAAGATAACTTAGAATGGAAAAGTGCTTAGTTAAAGTTCGTGTCTCATTTTTGCAACTCTGGAAATTAGATTCCTTTTAATTCCTCCACTATATAGAGGTATAGGTAATTCAGACCTTTCCTCAGAACAGTAAATCTAGAAATGTCTTTATAATGGAGGGGAAACAATATTGCAGCTCCCAGTAAATACATTCGGACCCCGAAAAAGAAAACCCAATCGTTATTTCAGTTCAAAGGGGAGCGTATTCTCAAGTGCATTGGGGTAAGTTTTCATGTCTTTGAAAAAAAAGACAAAACAAAAACTCCGGAGTGCATCACCGCAAGATTTCATACACAATGTCGGGAGACATTATTCTTCAACCATGCGAAAATTTTGTGACATTTGAAAAAGGGATATACGACCTTTAAACTTGAGATTAGAACGTCAGCTGCGTTCAGGCTACTAATTGGCCAATTATGGTATTTCAAACTAGTGATTTGATGGCCGTGATGATAGTCATTGAACGGACACTTTGAGAGAAGCAGACACTCGAGGCATAATTTCAAGGGTACGGACGTCAAGAGAAGTGTTGTCCGGATGTGGAATATTCTTGGGGTAGCACGGCATTGTATGAATACGTTAAACGTGTTGCAGAAACGCGTAGCACGTTTTCTTTGACCTTGAAACTAGTTCGGGCGGTATACTCAGGAGATGTGTATGTCATGGCGAGTGATTTGGTTGGATGAAATGGTGTACGTGCACTGTATGTGTGCGCGTGCGTGCGCGCACGTGTGAGTACGATTAAGGAGATGTTAATGAGTTTGATCAAGTTGATCAAGGTGAATTCGTATTTTAAGACTTACGTCTAGTTTTGTATTGTGAGACTGTTGTATGCATAGGCCTATTTGTAGATTTTGTACGAAGTCACTTTGTTTGTATGAATCTGCATAAAATGATTGTTTGTTTGTATTCGATTAATATTGATGATGCTGTCAAACGAAATTCGAATAAAAGATATCGTTAGAAGCGTTGTGTGTGTTCGCGTGGCTTTGTGCATGCGTTGATGTATATACTAATTACAAAGTTAGGTCCAGAGGTATCCGTAATTTTCCGGTTCAGCAATCATGCATTAATTCTCATCCATCTTTGTCTTAAAATGTGACAGACTCTTTGGTGTTGATTTAATATGGTGATAGTTAAGAACAATTTAGATGAGTTGGTTTTATCTAATTTCCAAATTTCGTTGTACTAAAAAGAAATACAATTCTGCTTGTGTGTGCAAAATATGCAGATATTCAGAATGCATCCATTGCCCGGTACCATACCTCTCATATGAAATGACTAGATTTCATCAATATTCAAGTCCCTTAGATGCGTCTTCTTTCGTTTTCAAAACAAAGTTGTCTCTTTTATAGGTTAAATGAAGATGACATTTGTTCAGACTCGGATAAAATATATCCGCTAGTTTTTGAATGTTAACCACTCTGAGATGTCGTAGAAATTCACATTTTGATCACCTGAAACAAAAAGTGACGGTTTAAAAAGGGCTGTTCTTCCCTCGTAATGTGTTTCATGATTCCTTCCACTCAGTTATGTCATTCTAGTATCAGAATTGACAGTGGCTAGTCGTCCTTGACTTCCTAAATCCGCTGCCGGAAACAACGTGAATATACTGTTGTGCAGGGCACGCATATGATTTCTTTGTATGATTATTGTATTCTTAATTTTGCCTGTCGATTTATGTCTACTATCTATGGTATAATGGCTAATTTCAGCTGACTCTGTCATTTTCTTTTCGTTCTTTTTTTTTTGTTTGTTTAATACTCTTGAGATGAGTTTTCCTGAGACACTGTTTCCTGATTTATTTATGTCTATCATTTTGGGTATTCTGATTAATTTGAACTGCTTCTGTCATTTTTCTTTTCTTTGTTTTTCCTTGCGTTTCATACGCTCGAGGTGAGTTTTCCCCAAGACATTGTTTTCATGATAGACACCTTGAAAAGCTATGAATACTGAACCTGTCGTGAATTAATGTGCGTGTGTGTGTGCGTGTATGTGTCTGTGTCTGTGTCTGTATGTGTGTCTGTATATGTTTATTCCTGTTGTTGTTTTTTTTATGTCCCTCCGTGACCTGTACGTTGTCAGATAACAGGTGCTTAACGTATAGCTTGCACCGTTTAAATTCATATACAGTTCTAATCTGTCGCACTATTCAATAATCCGAAGGGAACGAGATTAACCACATAGCTGTTCGTCAGAATTTTGTATCAAGTCAGTAAAACGTTTGTCGTAATTGGCCGATATCCTACATCGCGCGTTCGCCCTTGACGATCATTAAACGTGGGAATGGATCACATTTGGAAAGCCTCATCTTTTTGACAAAGTATTAATCAAGTGAAATTGATTTTCCCTCCCTCCACTCTCAAAAAACCGACACAATAATTGGTTTTACTCGATTCCAATTACATGGTATTCATACTCGATTCAATTCTTCTCATCATTATGGCACAACGTGAATAGTTTGTTGCCTATTGCCAGCAACGTAGGACAAACTTCGAGAGACGTCATTATTCTCCTGTTTCTGTTGTGAATGTGTGTGTTTAAATGCGAGAGGGCGGGTGGAGGGAGGGGGGCAATTCACAAGGTTTGCCACCCCCCCCCCTTCTGTCATGTATATACGAAAAGCGAAGTAAAGTGTACGTTCTTAAATTGTGATCTTCTCACACATGGGACCTCCATTTTTTTTTATCCTGTCCAAAGAACCGAGTATTCTGCCTTCTACAAGAAGGAACGGGAAGAAAACTTTCTGTTGGTCAGCTGAATTCACTTGGACTCGTACCCAAGTCGTTTTAATGTATTAAAGGCATACGCTATACTAGTATACCGACCGAGCCATTTCGCTGCCCTTTATGGCTGAAAAGACACGTATGAACAACACAACGTTTAAAGTCAACGAACAGAACGCACACAAACCTTTGCGTAGTTTCTTCATATCGGACGCTGAAGGACAGTATGCCGTAAGCCTCTTCGTTCGCGTCGTCTTTTGAAGGCGACTGCGTCTTATCCAGCGTCGTCTGAGCGTCTTCCATGACGTAGAGTTCCGGTCTGATCTCGCCAAGATCGCACATCCGAAAGTTCTCGAAGCTGCGCCTCCTTCGGGAGTCTATGGGGGAAGGCACTGTGAGTGTACTCGGGCTAGCTCCGGACATGCTCGAGGCGCGCTTACGGCCTTCTTCGGTCGGGTTCGGCACCTGCTCGTCAGGTCTCGGCCTTCGCATCGACGCGGCTCGTTTGATCGGGCTGGTCCCTTCCGCGAGTTTGGCGCTGCCTTCCGAGGAGGTGCTTGCATCATCGTCACTGTAGTATGGGTCAAGACCTGGAGGATGGTCAATGATTATGGTGGGGAAAAAAAGAACAACAACGAAATAAAATCAACGAGCGAGTTAAGTTCCCAAGACATCCAACGTTCGTGGGTTTTTTTTTTTATTCATAAAATGATTATCACTAAAACGAGCAAAGTGTTATTATGGCACTATACACTTGAAACATTCTATATTTGATTTGATTTGATTTGATTTGATTTGATTTGATTTGATTTATTGGTTTCTGTATCATCATTGTACATATACACATTCATGTACAAACATAAATATGATAATATATATAAGTATTTGCTTGTTCATTGCCTGTGTACAATGTACAGCAGAAGTGCAACAAAACATACTACAATGAATAATACGGAGGGGTTACAGCATAAGCGTAGCTTGATTTGCGTGCAGCCCCCGTAGCATAACATAATATTATAATGTACATCGGAAGGAGAATAGGAGGGAGGGATGACTTGCATAGAGATAGGATAGTTGAAAGGAGAAAGGGAAGGGAGAGGTTTGTCTGCTTTCACTAAATGTTTATACAAAATAAAATCACCTGTATCACTGATTAGCAAGACATGACAAAATATTTCTTCAACGAGGTACAGGTGGACAGTTGATACAGGTCATGGTCGGTTACATAATCATTATTATATAATAGACTAATTGTGTCGATATTTGTACAAAAGAATTTCGTGTATATAACAATGACAATGGAATTACTGATATTCAGATAACAACATCGTTTTTACAGCCTTCCTAATAGAATACGTGGACTTTAAACTTCGAATTTCAGAAGGAAGAGAGTTCCAAACATCGGGTCCGGTGTGTCTGACAGTTCTATATAAACTTGGGAAACTGCTATCTTTAGTTACCCTGGGTGTCCATGGAAATGAGCAACTCACATATTTCAATTAAGGCTGTGTTAGGATCTATCACAAATTTAATGACAATAAGACCTTTTTTTTTCTAAATTGATCGGGCATGACAAGTGCTTTGACGTTGACAGTTGAGGCTATTTGAGTTGCAGACTGTGTTGTGATGATGTTGCGAGGATTTGAGCTTATTTGTATGTGAGCAGTGCGAGGTCATCTGTTGTCATATATACATTCATAACTACCAATGCTATAATCGTTTTGTTGTGTGTTTCTGCGTGTGGGTATTACACATAAGTATCATAATAATTATCAATGTAGCCTGCATAACGTTCAGTTGTTAAAGTCATTGTGGTAAATGCCATGATCTTTTTGTTCATATGTTAATACAATACTGGCAGACCGATGTGCTGTATAGCATGTACTGTAAGGTAGGTGTTGTGGGATAGTAATCTTATGAACAAGGATGTGTAATTCGCTCACTCGTTCACGTGACCTCGAAGTCTAGGCATAATTCAATACGCGAGGTTGTACAAGGAGAAGATGTGTACATGTACATGTATATAGGCAATACGACTTGACGAAAAAAATACAACATTATTTCATGCATTGACTTAATGGAATATGCCTTAAGTGATTATTGAAACTGGGAAAAAAAAAAACCACGGATTGAAGTTCGTGTGATCCCCTGTCACATAGCGAATTATCAGCAAGTCATCTCACACTATCAGAGAACGCATGACAGAATGGGGATCTATATTCAGAGAGTCGACTGGTGACTTTCCTGGCCAGTTAAACCTTCCAATAATCCTCGCGATGTCTAATGTGAAATGGTCTCTTTCTCTCTCTCTCTCTCTCTCTCTCCACACACACACACAAACACACACACACACCCACACCCACACCCACACACACACACACACACACACACAAACACACCAACAACAGAAACAATAACGACAACATATCATCCCATCTCCATAAAATATATCCCAAAATTACGTAACTTTCACTCACAAAATTTGCATCCCTTTATGATTATTAATAGTAATACAGCCAACGTTGACACGCACACACACACACACACACACATACATATATATATATATATATATATATATATATATATTTCAATTTTTACATGAATTTTGATCACTGCGTAATATGTCGATATACGTTAATTTACGTAAAGGCACAAATATTGTTACTGCAGTCAAAACGAGCACAGATCTAAATTTTGGTTTTAAAGACACAAAGAATATAATCAAGGTACCATGTTTTCTCGCTGAATAGAGCTATTGTTATACAGTATGGTGTGTAATTGCAGTGGCAGTAAGAGTGGATATTTAAGACGACCGAACTCCGAGAAAGTCCATTCCATGCTGCGAGATGAAATTGGGTGCCGGGTAAAAAAAAAAAAAAAAAAAAACCGTCAAAGATGATAAATTTCAGGTCAGAAACTACGATGCGATGTTTTTTGTTGAAAAAAAAAAACTTTCTCACAGTAGAGTGAAAAGAGCACCCTATGCATTCGACGGCTGTATATTTCTCTCACCTTTGCCCTTTTTGATTTAATGTGATTAACCTTATTCGTGATTCCTCAATTACGAGCAGAGGGAACTGCGATGTGTCAGTTTGAAAAACGGATACTTGTGGATTGATTCGAGGTTTTACAGGAGCACTCTCTTGATCACCTTTCACTCTCTCTTTTCCACTCTTTTACTCTTTCTCCCCCCCCCCTCTCTCTCTCTCTCCCTCTCTCTCTTTGTTACTTGGAGAAACAGTCAGAAGAGCAGCCACGCCATCTTGCGTTTTCGCGCAACAAGTGTTTGTCGTGGACTTGCAAATGCACAAAATGTAGCGCTG
The DNA here is from genome assembly GCA_033980235.1 of Diadema setosum. NCBI lineage: Eukaryota > Metazoa > Echinodermata > Echinoidea > Diadematoida > Diadematidae > Diadema > Diadema setosum. The sequence continues at coordinate 10,321,256 of CM067061.1, forward strand.
TTCAAATTTGCATTCTGTCTGCAGCGCGTATCAAGCACTCGCCTAGGCCTAGAGTCATCGTTACCTTGCCAACAACAACAACAACAAAATTCAAAAGAACACTGCAAAGTGATTTGATATTTTTAAAAATGACAGTTTTTTTTTTTTATATATCGTTCACTTTTTTCAGCACACTTGATGATCGTGGAGTTGTATTTAAACAGTCCTTGTGCAGCAACGGCAGGAGCAAAAGACCTGTAACTATGATCAGCGAAATAGTCGTCACTTGTTAATCAATACTGCAAGAGAAAAATGTGCTTTTTCACCAACTTCCCA
>CM067061.1:10324070-10366570 GCA_033980235.1 Diadema setosum
GATGTACTGCGCGCACACTAAATTACAGCGTTATGCACGCTGTGTGGTTCGGTGTGAATGGTCATAGTGTAGGCACCAATACAATGTACAGACTAGAAATGATGAGATATTAATAACTAACGTATTTCCATGGCACCGTTCTCATAATGCGGAAATAACGCGATATTACCGTGTAGCACGGTATCGGTATGCTGTCTACGTTATGGTAGTCCCTCGCGCTCTGCAGACAGATAGGGGTCAATACACGTACCCCTCTGTGAATGACTTTAATGGAAATATACAAGACTGTCCCATCTTATATATTCTTCAGTGTGATAGTGGGCGTAGTGTAGCTACATCCCCACCACCGCCCCTTTTTTTTCTCTCTCTTTCTCTGCACTTCGGTCGATTGTTGCTAAACTAAAAGTCATGCGAATATCATACCTAAGGCAGTCTTACTTAACCGGCTTGTTCTCTTGATCGCTTTAAGGAGATAAACATGTAATGCGTAGATATTAGTGCACATGTAACATTTCAGTAATATTTCATATAACTGTTATCAAGTATATAAAGAGAGAGAGAGAGAGAGAGAGAGAAAGAGAGAGAGAAAGAGAGAGAGAAAGAGAGAGAGAAAGATGCAGACAAAGAGATGTGTGTATTATGTTTGTCTGTGCTACAGTGTCGCTGTTTCATTATGACGTCATTTGATATGATAGAGAAACTCACCCACTATACTCTGCTAGTATTGAATGCAATTGAAACAAAAATGATATATTCCCGGTATTCATGCCATATGCCACAGTAGCATAGCAATTATATAAGCATTGCTACCGTTTGTAGCATCATAATTGTATTTTGTTGTTGATTTTATTGTTGTTGTTGTTGTTGTTGTTGTTTTGCCTGTGCCTTTTTTTTCTCCGTCTCATTATTCATACTCCGTGGCAAGCAACGGTAATTTGAATCCACTTTTCTTCCGGGGAAATTATTAAGCGTCGAATGGATGGAAAATTGGCAGAATGCATTTCTCTCTGAATGACTGATGTGTATACTATTACCTGTGCGTGTTTGTGTGTATTTGTGTGTGTGTGTGTGTGTGTGTGTGCCTTTTCAACCATTTCTTGGCTTCCTCTGTGATTTGTATGACGGAAAGATGATTGTTACAGTGTTTAAGAGCACGTAGTATAGCGTGATATTTTATTTCACTGGACTCTTACAAAAGGGAAAGCCCCTTTTCGTTCCTATCTAACTGTCAAACGCCCATTCCCTTTCATCTCCTCCCCCCCCCCCCAAAAAAAAAAAAATAGTGGGCGAAAAAGAGACATAAGGTATGCACTTGACCATCGGACAGAGAAATATTCACAATGATATGTTTATCCAATCTTTATATAATTATACATACAAAAACTCAGATCTATATCAACAAGAATGCCTTTCCTGCACTCCTCCCATTCCCCCTTCCTCCACGCACAAGCGCTCTATGGAATCGATGCGCAGTATGTAATTTACACTGCAGTGGTTACTATGACAACGCATGTATCCGCGTCTTCTAAAGAAGTGAACATAATGCAGAATGCGTGCACTTTTTATGATATTTGTGTGTGTGTGTGTATGTGTGTGTGTGTTTAATACGGTAATATACTTGCATTACACCGTTGTGTGAATAAGAAACTTAAGTGTTATCATTACGACAAACGAAGAAGTTTTAATAATAGTTCTGATCAACACATGATCAAGGGTACAAGAAATGGGTTGCATTACAGACTACAAAATCGATACATCGTCTTTGCTAGTCAATAACAAAGTACACATTGACCTGTTGACAAAGTTAGAATAGAATCGTCAAGCTTTTTTTTTTCATTTTCCGAGGATCACTGAAAGATAATTATCTCGTTATTTCCCCATTAGTACCTTCTTATTGTCATAAATGGATTGTAAATGGACGGACCCTTCGTTACTATTCACGTATATTTGTGAAAATTTCAAAAGACTACTGTTTAAGACTTTTTTTTAACCCTTTTTCTTGATTGAGAAGACAGAAAGTAGATCGATGGTGGGAGGGAAAATGGAGATAGATCACCCGAGCCCTTTTTCGACCCTTTCTCACCCTCCTTTCTCTCTCTCTCTCTCTCTCTCCCTCTCTCTCTGTGTCTCTATCTGACAGTCTGTCTCTCTCTCACACATAAACACACACACATTCCACACACACACACACACACACACGCACACACGCTCCTTGTCGTTTTATGCAAATGAACTGTTCACTCTCGATCGGCACACCGAAAAAAAAAAGGATTTTGTACGACACGGAAGACTACTCTTCATGGTTCACTCCCGCGTTCGCTCATATCACGACAATACGTCATCAGCAATATTACAAAATGTCATTTACATTTTCAATTCTGTCCTTTTTTTGTTTTGTTTTTGGATAGCTTACGTATTATCTTTTTTTTTTGTCGTCCAGTTCCCACAGAATAAAGACCCTTTTTATTTTGCATGTGTCTTTATTTCCCTCTTTCAGTGTAAACTTTTAGGCTGGTTAGTGAATTCTAAGCGCTCTATAGGAACTGCGCTATTCTATTTTATACCACACAAATCCTTAGTTTTGTATAATGCATGTGAATATAGACAGATAAATAGATAGATAGTTAATAGTTATATATATGCAGATGCGTGTCCTGTCTAATGTCGTGTTACTATAAGTTACTATCTAAACACTTTAGAGATAACATCAAAAAAGATATCAGCGGTATTCAATCATTTTTTAGAGATATTTTTGTTTGATAAATCGAAGAAATGTCTAGTCTCAGATTCTTGAAAAGAAAAATATCGCCTGCGACTCCTTTCTCTTCTTCGTTCAAGTTTTGCACCACACGAATCGTCAGAGCCTATATGAAAGTGCGCTTACTCTTCGTCTAAGGTAGACGACACAATCTTCCCAACTAAGTCGCTTCTCTCCGCCTGGCCACAGCATTTTGCCTCTGTGCCTCTACTCAAACGAATTAAATTCGATTCAAGCCGCTGCCATAAAAAGAAGCATTCATCTTTACTGAGAGCGATGAGGGATTTTGTCTGCAGGTATGTTCACAGCCCCTTGGGCCCCTTCGTTAATACCGCTTTTTATCAAGAAAGAAAGAAAGCAAGCAAGGAAGTAAGCAACAAGAAAAGAATTAAAAAAGATAGAAAAAAGTTAGAAGAGAGTCTTGCAGAACAGCACTGCTTCGAGCGGTAGTATGACAGGGTGCTCGTTCAGCTCGCTGCAGCGAAATGTAGTATGCGGTAATTAAGCCATGAGGCAGAATTTCTTCAAGCTTACCGCTAACCCGCCGCCCATCGCAACCACCCACCCCCCCCCCCCCCCACACACACACACACAAATCCTCCTCCTCCACCTCCTCCCTAAAACAACCACCTCTCGGTCAATAGCCGAACTCGACCTTGCTTTGCATGCGAACCCCCGACAGCACAACGTGCGAAACTGTCAATAATACATACACTACACAAATCATTGATCTGTACAACAAGCAAATGTCATAATCATCCAGAGATTATCCCCGTAGAGAGCCATAGCCTGCACAGAAGAAAAAAAAAACAACCAAAACAAAACAGAGAGAACGAAAGACGTAAAGGGTGGGAGGGCGTTTGGGAGACCTTCCCTATGCAATATAATATGCCTGGAGTGTAAAACGAGAACGAAGGGATACCAGCGTGGACGCGAACATTTTATTCCTACTCTTTACATCGCGTAATAACATCGGCAGCAGACGCTCAGCTCCGGCAGGAGGTCAAAGCGAGCACTAGGCCATGGGGGAGGACGAGCTTTGCACAACAACCAAAGTTGTGTTATTACAAGTGTCTCCGCGTTTCCGCGCGAGCGAGTTCGAACGCGGCTCAACGGACACGGAGACTCTCTGACAAGAATTATGCAACGGTTCGGGGGTAAAAAACGGCGAATAAGAGACATTTTCAGCAAGGATTGTCTTCGTGTATATGTAAGGGGAAAGAATACTTTATATACGCACACCCGCAAACCAACATAAGCACACACAACCACTCCCTTACAAATTCCTAAACTTGACGTTTACTGTTTTCATCAGTGATTATGTTCATCTCACGACCAACATGGCTAAAAACTGTCAGTCTTTATTTGTTAAACTACTTTTTTTTTTGCTTTTCACACACACTCTGGCCCAACTATCGCGAAATTCCGCGTAGCGCACATCATGATTGCGAAGATTGTCAACGTGTAATTACTACTGACTTTTGCGCGTAAATGTAAGAGTACCGCCTCGTTGGCAATTCATTTTCTTTTCATTCTTTCTTAAAGGAAGTTTAATCCTCGCCATGTAATTGTAATATGAATCGATTTTATTTTCTTTCGAGGCACTAAATTTGACTTTGTAGCAATACTTTACTGGTATAAGTACTGCTGAAAGAATAATCAATCATACCCTGGATGAGAATGCAGAATTCATGACTGACGAACTCTTCGCTCCTAGGCATCGAGAGAGTCATCCATTGACTATAGATGTGGGGAAATTGCATTTCCTCGGAGGCAATATTAACAGTGTAATTGATTTTAAAATGGCTTTGAACGTTTGAGTTCAGACATCGCAATGCGGAGGGGCCCCATAGAGCCTATAGGTTGCGATATCCATCCGATAGTATCAGCAGATGGCGTCGAGTTGGTTGAAATTTAACCGTTTCAGTATGCCACTATCTCATAAAAACCATAGACATTGTTCGCGAGTAAGTTGGCTAAGGTATTATGAGGGTTAAACACGCACATGCGTTCACACATAGACGGACACACACACACACACACACACACACACACACACACACACACACACACACACACACAATGCCTTCACGCACACGCTCAAAGCCCTAAAACTTTGAGATTCTCCAGGATCGGGGGAATAGAGTATCCCGAATCACAAATACAGGTGTTATACCGGGTTAACAAATGGCTCGACAACTGACAGTCGTACGTCACCCGGGCAGTATTCTTATCCTAGTTACCAATCAACCTCAGGCTATGGTTCTATGAGCAGTATCGTACTACGCCTTCGTGATCTGACTATAACAAAAGGCTGGTATAAGACACACGAACACACATACACACAAACACCCAAATAGCAGCAGCAACAACAACAACGACCCAAAAACTCAAACATATACGTGATCTGTTCATATCTTTTTTCTTTCTCTCTCTCTCTCTCTTGCTGTTGTTGTTGTCTTGGACGAATGGCATTTTATACTTAATGCATTGCCTAGTTTGGTCGACGGTTTAAAGGGAAAATTACATTGCCCGTATTTCTTGCAGTAATTGTTGTCGTGCTTGTTTTGCATACCCGTCGTGATTTCTTTACTAGCAACCCTAGGGAGCATGATTTCTGGAGGAAATCAAACAATCGCAGGGAATAGGCTTTGAGGCTTCCGTCAAGGAAAACAAATGGCGTTGACCTTTACGGACTGCTTGACTGAGAATTGCATTTCTTATTTTTACCGCCAAAACATTTACCCCAGCGATTGGCCCGGTGGGACCGAGATGCAATCGTCTCGAAAATACCCCGTCACGGCGGGGACGCTGCCTAGAGACGGCTGGAGCAATTAGTGGTACTTGACGAGAATCCATAATCACAATATACCCACAATTTTGTTTCCTCCAGCTCGTGTGAGTGTGAACTCCTGTAGGACCAACATCTCAAAGAGACCATTGCCACTGTATACAAATCAAGTCTTCAGTGGAATTGATGGAGTTAATGCTAGTCTTGATACGCGGAGTTTCATCCTAATCTATTAATCCATTTGCAACACACGCACGAATAAACCCCAAGGAGCCATACGCACAGGAGTATGATATTTCTGAAAAGTTATCATTTAGGAATTTTAATTGTGATCACTAAATAGTTGTTATTGTAGCGAACTTGCGCATAGCATTTCTTATTCTTTGCTCTGCTAGAGTAATAAACACAGAGTATAACCGTACTTCGTGCGCAATTTACGTCAACCACATCGCAGCATGAAAGAAAAACAACAACACTCAAACAAGTAAAAAAAAATGCACATAACATGAAGCTTACATAATTCACACAGCACATCTACAGAGACGAAGTCGTTCTAAGAAACATTCGTTCCGAGCCAAATATATATAAGGGCATTCAAGGTCACTGTGATCTGTTTCTTCAGACAAGCGCAATAAGAAGCATCGTAAACATTCACCTCTTCGCCTCACACGGAACAAGCCAAAGCCACCGACTAATGTTTTCCTGGCTCGGAGTTGGAAAGCAGAAACTGGCGCTCAGCCTACATTTCATTACAGCGATCCAAGAAAGCATTTTTTGGTAATGTCATTACTCACCGAGACCCCTCATCACATGTGAAACTATGGATCCCGCTCGCGATTTCACCGCTGGTAACGATTTTAAGTCCATATGGCCGGCCCAGTCCTTGCACTAAACTTCTCTCAACGATGGGGCACATTGTAAATAACAGGTACCCCACTGATGGCAACGCTACGCCGCAACTTCGTCGGCTCGGCGAGTGGACGCGATAGTACGAGGAGAGGGGAGGAGAGACGGTGAGAGAGAAGGGGAGAGAAAGAGATAGAGAGTCGTGGCGGAAGAGTCGACACGTGCGGAAGAAGGTGAGAGAGGGAGAGATGGAGGGTGGAAGAGAGAGAGAGAGGGAGAGAGAACAGCTCACAATGAGGGGAAGGAAAAGGCGTGCGCGTATGAACACGTTACTGATTACAATATTCCGGCAAAATGCGTGCAGCATCGATATCCACGTTGTGACAGCAACACAACCATGAACAACACACTCACCAGTTTTGTCACTGACTGACTGATTCTAAGCATCGAGCCTATCTAGTGCCTATCGACACTCATGATTACTCCATTATCTTGTCTCTTATGCGATGTTATCATTCTGAGATGTTTGCAATTATTGCGATGATATAGGTATTCTATTTCCGTCAGCGGAATCTCTTTGGTCAACGATATCAAAAGTTTTCGGCAGACACGGGGGCGTAGAGGAAAATTGCTTTTCTTTGTGAAGAAAAAGAAAGGTAGAACATAAAAACACCAACAACTATTATTTTCCTTTATAAGGAAACATGAATTATCCCATTGTGTAGGGAATCAGGCTAATCATAATAAAGGTTCTATATGCAACATGATAGGCCACGAGGGACCAATACTATAGGGGAAATTCAATAATTGTACTTATGAGACCAAGATGACAGGAGACAAAACGCCCTGTTTACTGGAAGGATAACAATTTTCTCTAGCGTTGTTATCAATTCCAATTTTGATGCGTCAATATGTGCTTACTCCTTTGTCCCTTTCATAATGTAGTTACCAATTATTACGTCCATTTTATAGCTCTCACGGTTGTACTCTGATCATTCATTTATTATTTTCTTTTTTTTGGGGGGAGGATGGGGAGGTGGTGGGGAAGGTCGTTATTTTCAGGCGTCATGTTTGAACTCTTCATTGCATGTCGATTTCTCCTAGCGACAACTCAGATCTTGATTTGTTGTGAGTGTTCAGATATCGAGAAACGGATGAAGACCAACCATCGCGTCTTGTGTCGATCGGGCCGTGATCGATTGCCACCATGGCCGTTGTGTCATCCTCACTGCGATAGCATGATCGAAAGGGCTGTCGATTCATGTTTGCTTGTAAATGCATTGTACGCATTTCTCTGTATGTGTATGTAGTGTGTGGGGGGAGGGGGGACCCTGGGAAGACCACATTTAAGAGGACAGTGTTTGTCGTTGCTGTTATTGTTGTTGTAGATGTTGTTGTCGCTAGAGTTTTAAAGTTGATGTATAGCACCTTGTTCGTCAATTTCCGCGAATGTCAGTATCCATTCCGTTCCCCCCAAGGATCTCGATTGCATCTTTCTCTGTCGACGCTACATGGCAGTTTTTCTCATGACTTCCTTCAATCATTCCTTCAATCGGGTTCGGTCGTTTCAGTGGGCAAAAGAAGTCGAAGCTGCGCAAACCTTGAAACAACGCTGACTGTACCCTACCGACCACGACACGGACACTTGGAAATGAACGAGTGAAAGGGAAGACACAAATGATGCCTTCAAGTTTACTCTCGAGTGAGGCTAAGCAAGAGAGATGTGTTTGTTAAGCACAACCTACGTTTATCAAAATACAATGTACGATTGCCTTGAACTTTATGGGAGAAAAGTAGATCGTCCTTCACAATACGAAGAGTTAGTGTAACCTTGGCGACAGAGAAAATCGTGCCGTTCTACAGGCATTCATCGCCCAGGGTTGCAAATCATACATTCACTGTTGACCTACAAAATAAATGGACGATGTGAATTATGATCAGAGTTTCCAATGCAGATTTATCTTATTTTTTTCTTTGGTCATTATGAATGCATAATATACACAGAGAGAATACAAAAGTGCTCAAGAAGACATGGCAAAAGGACAAGAAAAACAAAAACAAAGATGTGGTGTAGAAGAAGAGCAAACTGAAGACAAGAAAGCTGACAACGAATATGAAGTTATATACAAAGGACCATGGTGGGAAGGAAAATAACAATTTTGAGTTTTCTTTTTTTTTTTTTTTTGGGGGGGGGGGGTCAAATTTGGACGTTTTGACATTTGTCATTTTTTTTCCTATGATTAGCAGCGTATCACAGAGTGTTTCTATGACATGCTCTTGCTTTTAAATGCAGTACATTTAGTACAAAAATCAACGAAAAGAGAAGAACACAAAGACGAAAAAAGTGGGGTAAGCTGAAATGGTGGAAAAAGGAAACAAGAAAAGAAGAAAAAGGTGGACAATTGACAAACGAGAAAATAATTTGGTGTAATGTAAGTATTTAAATGAGACATTAACAGAGAAAGAGATAAAAAACAACAACAAACAAACAGAGAGAGAGAGAGAGAGAGAAGGAATCTTATGTGTATGAACATCCAAAGCTTATAATATTTGAAACCAGTCACTCTGCTGAAAAAGGATCATAAAATTACATTTATTGCCTTTCTTTCGCAAACATTATTATCTAAGCATGTGCTTGTTAATGCACACAAAATACTGACAGAAGCCATTATAATAATCGACCACCACACCGGAGAAGTGGGAGGGGAAATCCCTCAGACGTTGTGTATGCAACTCAATCATGTTCTTAAACCCTTTCTCTGTCAGGAATTTTGGGCAGTGTGTGCAACGCTGTGGGTTTTCTGTGCCAATTCGCACTCAAAACACACAAAGGGTTAATTATACAATTCACAGGTGCATAGGTGAGGTAAAGCTTATTTTTAAAAAAGCAAACATTCTGTTGTTGAAGTTTTAGGCATTATTCACCCTTCTTCCACTTGATCTTGAAAATAGGAGTGATACACATTGTAAGCCTCCTATAAGATCAATATTTCGCCAGAACCCCTCGCCCACACACACATTACTGTTGCTAAAAGCATGATATGTTATATTATGGGATTGCGTTCAAGACCAAAGAAAAAAAAAACCCAACAACACGGAATAGTGTATACTGCATTCATTATATCACAAGCCATGTGTTTGATGCCTGAATGCCTTCTATGGTCGTAGACTCATGTGAACATTATTTTAGGATACCGTCCTCGAACAAAGCTAAAACACAAATTTCTGCTGACTCGATGCATTATATTCAATCATGCCTCAGTTGTAAACCATTTATCCTCTCTTCACTAAAACAGTAGTCAGTGACGATTCTACCTTTCGTGTTTGTGGTAGGTTGTGCTTTGGGTGATATTCGTTATTCCAAAAGTTCGTTCCGAAGGTTCGTTGTTCCGAAGGTCCGTTATTCCGAAACACATATTCCGTGTACCTTCATGTTGTTTAATCAGAAACATTCGTAGCGTTACAAGAAAGGTTCGTCATTGAGAAGGCTCGTTAGTCCAAAAATGAAACTAGGTTCGCTGTTCCAAAGGTTTGTTATTCCACAAAAGAAAAAGAGAATGTTCATTAATCCGGACGTGACTAAAAAAGAACAAGAAAGAAAAAGAAAAAAGAAAGATGCGTACTTCGAAATTACGAACTTTATCGTTTCAGGAATAACGGATCTTTTTTTTTTTTTTCACTTTCGGAATTACAAACCTTCGGAGTATAAACGAACGTTTGGAATATCTAACTGTGATCACTTTTGTTTGAAATGTGAACGTTTGACGTAATCATTACGTAACATAAGTTGTTGTTTGTTTGTTTGTTTTTTGTCTTTCTACTCGAGTCAGTACTATGATGAAGTTGCTGCGACTGACACATAAACGAAAGTGCTCCCGGAAAAACTCCCGGTGGAAAGTAAGTTTCATAGGTGTTTGAAAATAATCACAACATAGATATATATGTAGAACTATGTATGTACACATGTGTGTGTGTGTATGTGTACATAATATGTATGCTTGTATATATATATATGAGAGAGAGAGAGTTGATTTGCACAATTGCATATCTATACATATAGGCTGTCCCAAATCTTTGCTGCATGACAAAATATTAAAGGATATCATTTTAATAATGTCTATAACATATATGTACATACAAATATATACATGCATCATTTATTTTAGAATGCCCACTATACTGCACTACATGTGAAGATGAGCAATAGGTACCAGGATAATATTAGATTTGAACAAATTGCCCTAGAACGCCGATACGAGGACGTGTTTTTGTCTTTGTGGAACACGTGTTTTTCACTTGCAACTGCAAGGCTCGGATCGATACAGGAAATGCTTGCTTATTCACAAACACCACTCGCAATTTCCACAAGGGCTCGGAGTCATGTTAACGGGCTGAGAGCGAGCGAGAGATCTGAGAGAAGAAGGAGCAAAACAAAAATAGATAGATGGATAGATGGAAAGATCGCTAGATAGATTGATAGAGATGTCTAAGAAAAGAGGAGAGAGAGAGGGGGGGGGGGATACAGGAGGGAAATTGAGCAGAACGTTCCCTCCTTTTCGCAATCGCGCTCAACACCACGAGTTTAACCCGTTGAGGACGAGTCCCGAGTATACTCGGGCAGGTGTCTATGGGAAATGCGTGTTGTAGCAAAATCAGTCCGTCCTCAACGGGTTAAGGTGACTAGTCCGACGAAATGTGGTTCACCTTTAACAAGTTGAAAACATCTGCTCTGCTTTGCATAACCGGTGGTAACCAAAAATAGTATCGACAGACTTGGAGCATGCAAGAGTAACATTCTGCCTTATCGTTCTATAGAGTTTCCATGAATGTGCAAGATGCATCTTTCATTCCCATTCGCATCGGTGCAATGTTATGAAGTCTTGTATAAAATCAGATGTCTCTCACAGAGTGCAGCGATTCTGATCAAAATCTCGTATCGAAATGAGGGATGCTAGTATCTTGCATACTAATCACTTGATCTTGACAATTTGTCCGTCGCTTCATTTTTATTTCAGAATCATAATTGTCATTAAAGGAGACCTCCAGATGATATTTTAGACTTTTGCTATGAATTGGCTATTTTACTGGGTACAGAGTTTCAGAATTTAAGTGATTAGGATGAGGAATAATTATGACGGTTTTCAAAATTCATAACAAATCACACTGAACAAGGATGAAGACATACCGGACCAGATAAAAGATAATCTGAGAAGAAAGACTAGCATCGCGTAAGCACAGCATTGAAAATTTTATCAAATAGAAATTATGACAGTTATGAAATTGTGAGGTTTCTCTCATTTTCACGGAAACAGATCTTGAAGGGTCAATTCATATGCAAAAAGTGACTTGATGATATCATTCTCTCACAACTTGCCTTATCGTTTGTACGTAAAATCTCGGAAATCTCTTCTTTTTTTTTTCTTCCAAACGCTTCTATGCTTCAGTCTCAAATCCGAATATATTTGACTGATCAACATTTTAAAATTACTCGGACAGGAATGACATTATATTCAATTAGCATAAGAGTTGAATTTTCGTCATGTTTTGGGTATGATCAGAGCAAAAATTGTAAGGTGACGACATTATTAGCTCACTCATTAGCATAATTCATATCAATTATTGTTCGAGAACTGCAACTGATTGAAAAATTGCCCTACATCGACATTAATAGATGTATAAGTTAAATGTTCTAGAAATGTTTTGCAAAAAAAACTAGCGAATCTTAAAAAATTCATAACTTTCTTACTTATTATCCAATTTTGATTAAAATTTCTTTTTTGTGCTTGAAAAATTTTGCTCTTTCCTTTCAGACTAACTTTCAACTGGTTCGGATTTTTTTTTTCGTTAAAATTATATTTCTGAATATTTTGTAAAGTATCGTAGAATGTTAAGAGTTCCCTTCCAGGTTAATGATGAGAAGGTTTCGTGGTCATTTTATGGTTGTTGTTGTTGTTGTTGTTGTTGTTGTTGTTGTTGTTGTTGTTGTTGTTGTTGTTATTGATCTTTCTGTTGATTGTGTGCTTGTATATAGGGGAGAGGCTGACGTATTTAGTGATCCTTCATTCTACATCTCTAGATTAAAGAAAGTATTGCGGTCCGCTCTATACACGGTTGATGATAACCATGTTCCACGAATGACTGCTTCCTTACTTTCTTCTCTTTGCTGTTTAACAGAAGTTCGTAGACGATATTCTTCTAATCGCAATGTCATTTGATAAGAGAGGAGACAATTAAAGTGATGGTGCAATAATCGGGAATAGACCCGACCTACACGACATAATCGCCATCTTTTAAAGAGTGACAATGAGATTGAAACACTTGAGTCCACCTTAATGGTTCGCCATTCGCCCATGCAAGATCGAATAACTGACCAATACTCATGTGTAGTTTTAATGCATTATCATTCGCACCACTATCCACTGTTTTAATGGAAACTCTGATGTATGTTTGCTGTCGCTGAAAAGCGGTGTTACTCTATATGAAACACGCAGAAGAAAGAATTAAAAAAAAAGTCTTAAAAGAAGTGTATCCGATTACAGCTATCGAGCAGTCAGTTTATTATGTGCGCTGTCGTATGAAGCAAGGAATCCGATGCATTCATTTTGCTTTCAACAACCAGGTAGAGACGGAGCGGGTTTGAGAAATGTCAGACGAGTTGCAATAAGTCACGGAGCGGCAAAGCTTAACGTGCCGCCTGAAATTCAAGCGGCCACTAATGCATGGCAAAGGCTGCGTTTCGACGTGATAGTTTTGGGCTATACTCTCTGTATAGAGTATGCATGTAACACCGTATGAAGAGAAAATTTACCACCGCAGTTAAAGGAAAATTCCATCACTTTCTATGTACAACGGGTTGGATGTCTTTTTCTATACATATTTCGTGGCGTAAAACCTCAGTAAGATTTTTGAAAGCACCTGGAAAAATTGATTTAGTATTTCGTATCCGCTTCGATAATTTTCAAAACAAAAAATGAAGAAGATCTCTCATCGTGCTAAATCGTGCTTGTATACGAGCGAGGTCTTAACGAGAAATTCTATGTACGAGATCAACTTACTTACCTGTTCTAGGATTTTTTTTTTTTTTTGTCCTTTGCAATTTTGAACCCGTTTCTTAAAGAATTGATTTTGATTTGGAAAACCGTACCTTTTTTTACACTGCATAACTGTACTTTAATACAGATATCATAACAAAGACCGCAAAACACTCTGGGTTTTCATAATCATCGTAAAGTGCTTTTTAACACAGTCAAGCCTGTCTTTAGCGACCATCAAAGGGAGACAAAAAAAGTGGCGGTACAGCTGTAAAAGACAAGTGGCCGCTATGAGCAGGTTCGTTGACGCTGCTTTTCTCTCGGCGCCATAAATTTTTGAATAAACGAATCCTATTCCACTTTCGGATTGATGAACATCTAGGTATATGGAATGAGTGTGTTTAATTTCAGAACCTTGCTTCATTTTCGGATTCAACGAACCTTCGGAATAACTTACATCACACGATGTGTTTTGTGTGGGATGTGAATCTTTCTTGCTGCTGTGTCGAAGTTTTCTGTGCAAAGGTGAATGCTTTTCCCTTTGTGCACTCAGAATTGGTCGCTATACATTATGCTACACATCGTTATTCGTAGTAATATAAGAAAATAAGGGCAAAATAACACCTATTGGGACAAGAAATTATGTTGTTATACTTTATTGCTAATATGTCAAATATCCGTCTTATTATTATATTTTTGTTACTGCTATTATCCTCAATATCATTATTATGACTACTACCAGTATTGTTAACACCATTACTATCAGTAGTAGTAGTAGCAGTAGTATAGTAGCAGTAGTAGTAGTAGTAGTAGTAGTAGTAGTAGTAGTAGTAGTAGCAGTAGTTTCAATAGTAGTAGTAGCAGGAGTAGAAGTAGCAGTATTGATCATCATCATCATCATTGTTTTTTTTTTTGTCTGTACAGAATAATTTGTATCACCTTGATTTTGTATGCTAAGCACTATTAGTTAAGTGCCACGTTCTGGAGGTCCGCCATTGTTTATCACCGTTCCCTTGAAATCGACTATTCAGTATACGGTCAAAACAGCCTTAACGGACACTTGTCTTTAGCGGACACCTTGACCTTCCATATACGGCCATTTAAAAAAAAATATATAAAAATACAGAAAAACGCGACGTCAAACCAACCTATAGCAGCCATCTGTCTTTAACGGCCACTTTTTCGCCTCCCTTTGGTGGCCGCTATAGACAGACTTGACTGTATATTTTTATCATTCCCCTTGTTGTTTCCACATAGAAAAGAATAGTATCATCGGTAGCATACTGACTTTCTTATTCTCAGTCACAGGCCGATGTCGTCCATATTAATCGCATGAAAAATTCAATATCAAGTGTTTTCCATGGCTTAACCCAGAAACTGGAAAAATGGAGAACTAGACGAGGGTAAACTAGTTCTTGCGCTGTATCGAAATGACATGAGGGGAAAATGAATTTTATTCACTGGAGGATATTCGGTGCTTTCAATCCACTGTGCCCTTCCCGTTTCTTTCCAGACGAATCCCTTGTTGTCGGCTTTAAATCCTTGACAGAGCCGCTAAAAATACCATTATGATGATAATGACATTTGTCATAAAAGTGCCCAAAGCTTTTGACAAGATATGCGTCTGTAAAGCCGAACATATGCAGCTGAAAGCCATCTTCTGCCTAACACACTTCATGTGGGAGTCTCACATTATCTTAGAAATATTGACTAGCTCGAAATGTTGCATTATCTCCCTACTTACGATTACAAAACGGAAGAATCATTACAAAAAGTGTAGTTTTTTTCCACAGAACAATGGCAACTGGCTTTCGGAAGAGAAAAAAAAATGATTAAGGGAGGAGAGAAAAAAACTTTTTTTCCTTTTCCTACTCCTTAACCAGTTTGTGATGCTATGACCATATTTTGATGCTATATTATGACACTTTTGTCCATACTATCTGCAGTATAACATTATGCCTGCCTTTTATCTCATTATAGCCAAGATGACAAGGAATTTCAGACGTTTTTGTAAAAAAGAGCGGACAGAAATTGGGTCTGGGAAATATTCTCCCTTACTCAGTTCACTCCTTTCTTTTAATAAGCATGTTAAGCACGTTCTAGAATGACTTGATGATTATGTGGCTTACTACTACAGTGACAGTCACCAGTAGATTGTTGAAAAGGGGACAAAATATATTACTGGATAGTTTTGTGTCTGAAGACTTTAAGGAAAACAATTATAGGAAGTAATTGAGAAATTCGTGAAGACGGGTCAGACATTTTTTCTCTTAAAGAACTCGGAGCAACTAGAACCTTTGAACAATTTAGGTATAAGTTGTAGTCTGTTCGTAGAGTTACATCAAGGACGACAAAGGATAACCCATTTCCTGCATTTTTGTTCAATACATTATAATTCAATGTTTACATAATCTTTGTTGATGACATTCTTTATTGTAAGAGGCAGAGATTTGTTTGTTTGCAGGTTTTGTTTGTGTCAATTTCAGCAGTTGTTAGAATTACCAATTACTGACGAAAAGTCAGTCATCAGATATCCAAGGATGGTAAGATACACTGTCCAAGTCAGAATGGCACAGCAGTTTTAAAGTGATTTTCGTATTTTCAAAATCAAACGGAGTGGTATGTGCATCTTAGGAGATGGAGAATATGACCTTCAACATTAACATCAGCCACATTAATCAGGTGATATATCATTTTACCAATGTGTCGCCTGCTGTGACTTTCACCTCCTGAGTGACGTCATCCCTGAGGCGTACTCTTAGTCACTCTTATGCCCTTTGTATTTAAACGGCCAGTACTTCTCACACGTGTAGTTGTATTGAAATCTTAGAGATTCATTTTGCGTATTTTTTTTTCAAATAAGGTTTATGATTACATCGAAGCTAATACATAGCTTCAGATAATTGTCATCAATAAAGTGTTTTTAGTCTTCATCAATGATAATTTTTTTTTATCATTAAGACTGCAATAACGATGACTGCTCAATCACAATGAGAATAATTCACATGAAACTGAATAAAATTGAAGTGTTTTTGCTTTTAAATATTGTTAAAGGTTTTTTTGGGGGAAGATTTTTGAAGACGTGGGATCTGATGCAGCTTTCAGAATGTGTGCAGATCCGCGAGAGAGGCCATTACTATTATGTGACATCATTTTCGGCATTTTCGGGCTAAAGTCTAGTCAGCCATAATTGTTGAACAGATTGCGAGCCAATGTTCGTTACACCGTGAATCCTATCATCTAAAATGGGATCCAATTAGGTCCAAATATAACAAGAATCTCTCTCTCTCTCTCTCTCTCTCTCTCTCTCTCTCTCTCTCTCTCCTGCATTATATAAATCCGAAGGACAGGATGATCTACTTTGAGAATATTCTATAAGGGATCTCAAAGAGGACAGATGTTCATTTTCAAATTATCACCGGTGATATTACAACATGCATGCAATGTCAACTAGTTGTGAAGGTCTTTATTGCCAAAAGAGCGTAACGTCCAATCCGTGCACACCTAAGTTTTGTGGCATCGAAACAGTTTTCCCTTCCGTAGTGATCAATTAAGCAAATAACACGGAAGGATGCCAAATCCATACATCTATCATGTATATAATTATGTTATCAAAACTTTAAAAATACACAGGTATGAGGTCTAAAAAAAATTGTCTCTAAAGAATTATTTTTCTTTTGATATGTAATGAGGATAATGACGAAATCAACGTATATTTTCGAAACAGAAGTAGAAACCTCATGAGACGTACTACAGGTAATGGCAGTTTATATTCTTCTTTCTGTATCATTCCATGATGTTGGTCTCAGTGAAATTTCTTAACACCCAGTCTTGTTTATTTCCAATGTTAGCGATGAAAATAGACATATCTTTTCCCCCTTCTCATTGAAGATTGCCAGATAGTTTTACTCTAAATGAAACTGAGATGGTATATCAGCAGAGCTTCTACTTTATAATGCATTTGTGTTGCAAGTCTATTTCTTTCACATGATGTTATCGATATCTGAAGCTCAGCAAAAATAGCCCGCTATTGCGAATTGGAGGTGAATGGAAAAGCTCGCTCTCGACTGTAATGGAGCACGGACCTACTGGAGCAAGAGGGGGAATTTGAGATGATAAGAAGCAATGGACGCAGGTGCGTTATACCTCTCGTTGAGAGCTCCTATTTTAAGCATTCTTTCTCGCAAGCCCCTATTTATCATCTCTGATTAAGCAAATTTCGGCTCCGGGATGGGTTTCAGGGGAATAGGTTAATACCTAGATTGCCGTCATTAGGTGCTAATGTTGATGCAGCTCACGTGTCTGTTTGGACAGTATGATCACTCTTCCCCCCACAACAAATGAAGGAAGATCCGTGCCGTCGAATGCATCGCTAGTAGAGGAAATTAAACCAGTCTGCGCGTATACACACCCTCTCCACCAATCCTCGTGGGCACGTTCCGCGCGGAGATGCGCGTTCGGCGCTGACAACACCCAACGCTCCACTCACTCCGCGATATATAGACGGGGGAAAAGAGCGTGATAATTTCTCAGCCATTCCGACTACCGTTGCCCCATTTATACTTTCTCTCCATTAGCCTATTAGAGTGCGTTCTCTCTCCCTCCCTCTTTATTTCTCGTTTCTATCTATCTACGGCTATTCATAGCCATGGGAGACATGATCTCGAAGAGTTTCTTTCTTTCTTTCATCTGATAGTGTCACTCTGTGGAGACAGGCTCTTGTAGCCGGGGGAGAGAACGAGTTTTCTTCCAAAACATGCTCATCTCGATTAGCGTTGAGCAATGGTCAGGCCTTACCCCGCACATTTCTCATTAACGAGAAGACTCCCCAGGACGATATACGGTGTAGGTCTTTACTGTTATTGCAAAAATGACACTAATAGCTTCTTCGTGTCTCCCCCAACCCCGTCCCTCATCCCCTTCCTAAAATAGGAGTCAACACAGGAAGTTACCCGTTTGATGAGATGGCGTGATATTACTCCTACTTTCCTTTTATTTAATATTTCCTCTCTACGTCAGCATAGTTGCAGGCCAATATTTTGTTGACAAAAATCATATCGTCGAGACGTGTCGATTTTAATGCGCTAACGTTCGCAGCTTTGAAACAGCTTTTAGCTACAACGAAATGCAGTTCTTCTTTACTGTCCCTAGAAATGATGAAGTAGCTACAGAACACTGTGTGGTGGTTCGTTTGTTTATTTGTTTTTATTATTTTCCTGTTTGGAACCCTTTTTAATGTTGCTTTCCAAAAATGGCTGATGACACCTCTGAAAGGCTATCATCTTCAAGTTAGTCTCTTTCAAGTCTGTCTTGTGTGTGTGTGTGTGTGTGTGTGTGTGTGTGTGTGTGTGTGTGTGTGTGAGTGTAATAGGCCTACTTGGAGTTTTGTTAACTCACCGGGTTGGACTCGGAGAAGTTCGGCCGATCCAAGCGGACTAGGCGGCGACGAGGCTGTCGCCCTCCGACCCGACGACAATCGCTTCCATCTCGTGTCCTCGGACGGAGCTTTGACCCGGGGCACGATGGCCGTGGCCGAGTCGGTGTGTCGCAGCCTCTCGCACCAGTTCGCGCAGCAGCATCCACACAGCTTGTCCATGACCGCGTTGACCGTGCCGCCAAAGTTCATATTTTCGTTTCCGACTTACCCGTTGCTTGTTACAGTACCTGAAAGGAGAGGCACAATAATGAAACGTGGTCATCTAGCTTGTTTCACACTTTGGGCTTCGAAAGGTATACATTGTCCGAAGTTTGTTCTACATCTGGTATAGTTGGTCAGTGGATGTTATTCCCATCTAGAAAACACCAACTCTGAGAATATTTAATCCAAGTAACAGAGCCAGAACGTTTAAATGAGGTTGATCTTAATTCGTCCAGTCAGTAAGGTTAGGGTCTATCATTCTGATTGAATTTTGTTTCTTCGGACCCAGTACAGACGAAACGCAAATGATTCTTAGAGAATATTACTCGTCGAAATGACGCGAAAATGTGTACATCACACCCTATAGCAGCAAGAATAAGTATGCTTTAAAACAACCTCAAAATTATTGCTATTAAAATCTTACCATTTGCATCTTCATGATCATGTCATTCGCTGTTACAAGACATACGAACGTTATTGTAGTTCATGTTTACATGGCGTGTAGTATTAGGAACCTAGTAAAAAGCAAAGCTTGTACGACTAGTTATGCTATAAGCGTTTAGTACAATATGTCAACGACGAAAAATGACGAAACATGCAAGAATACAATATGTCGAGAATGTTACAATGTTTACGGAATGTACGAAATATCAAATATTGTTCATTATTAAATTTATATCATCAATGCTAAAAGAATAGCAATTTGATCAAATAAAATGTAGTCACCCGAGTGAGTCATCATTGTGAGTATGCACAGATATTTCAAGTGATCACGGCAAAATGATTAAACGTAGGATTAAAAAATGGTTGTAAGATTTTGCTTTAAGGAACTTAGAGAACTTGATTGCAACCGATTGAAACAGATTGTCATGTTGTTAAGTTGCTCTTCCTGAATGTAGCTCGCTTGGCCATGAGACATGTGACTCACAGATCGTCATCCTGTGCTTCAGTTAAATAAAAAGGACAACACAACAAAACAAAACCAAACAAACACACAACCCAGGGCCATGACCATGCACTATGACCACTTTTCCACCGTGCTTTCAAAAATGAGCCCAGAGAAGCGTGAAATCGTCGGCAAATGTCAATGCACACCAGCAGCAATACACAATTTGATTGGAACACCATGCGGCAGAGCCTTCGAGCTCCTTCTCGTCACTCAAACTAAAGAAGAAGAAGAAGAAAAAGAGGAATTTTATTTCTTCTCTCACGCCACATATTATATCTTTCCTAAATCTTGATGTATAGAGCATCGTGGCAGATTGAGTCCCTCCCAGACAGAGTAAAACACATCATCTCTCTCTCTCTGCGAAACAAAAGCAATCTCATGGATGGGACGGATGCAAGGTCAAACAGTCATTTTACCGCCATGCCATTCTGTCCCTTTGCATCATACATTCGGACCATAACTAATGCAATCTCTACTTTACTAATATTTTGATTTGATGCTTTATTAATCTTTAAAATCACTCCCAAGATCCATATTCCTGCTGATCAGGTTATTTCATGTTCTGGCCTCGCTCTCCCAACACAATGATAAGAGTATCGCACTGATAATAGTTTGAATAGGCAAATAATGCCAATAATCGATTCAATATTATTATGTATGACACGTCTTGCGCTAAGAACAATCTTGATGATACAAAGAAACTTATAACAACAACAACAACAACCACAAAACAACAACAAAAACAACGATCAGGATCTTTGGGAAGTGCGTAGTACATTTGCCCGGTTCTGATCAGCTAATAAATTGAAGGGATTTCATATAATTACACTTTAACAACTGTTTTCAGACATTCAATCGTGTTTTGCATTCACTAACTATATGTATACGTAAATGTATATAATTATGTGATATGATTACATATATAATACTGCATACATATATATATATGCACATATATATATATATATATATATATATATATATATATATATGTATATATATATACATATATATTATCTATGTGTGTGAGAGAGAGAGAGAGAGAGAGAGAGAAATAAAAATATATAGAGAGAGTTAGTGTTGGTGTGTGTGAATGTGTCAACCAGTTTAATTCTATGTCCTCTCAAATTAAACCAAAAAAAAAAAATGTGCACGTTTAATATCGCCTCTCCCAGAGGATATGCCATTATCAATACCCCAGTCTTGTCTGGTACCTGCCACCTGATTTAAGAACAACATCATTATAGACCGTAACACTTCTTGCCCAAGTTTGCAGGGCATTAGTCCATCCTAAAATTCCCTGGTATATAATCCAGAGCTGAGTTCAGTGTCCACTCCGCCACAGAGCTGCAATACCACGACGCGCACATGGGACTAACCCGATCTCCTCGATATATTTCCCACCAGACAAGAGATGTAAGATTAACTGTTTCTTGCGTCATCCTTAACATAAAACTAATATCTTAGCTTTGTGTAGAAGTGCATTATGTGCGTGTGTGCGTGTGTGTGTGTGTGTGTGTGTGTATGTGAGGATGTGTGTGCGTGTGCGTGTGTGCGTGTGTGTTGTTTTCTCAGAAGTCACTCTCGTCTGCTCTGACACTCTTGACAGGTTGCCCTCCAACTGATTATTAATAAGAGCGATTCCTCGGGGCGCCCTTTAATGACGTGCAAAGTCGTGTATTCATGATGAAATGAGTCTATTGTCGATGTGTCAACTGGTTTTGCTGTAGCACCTGCGTGTTCTCTCTTTCTCTCTCTGCTTTCCGGGGGCTGAGAAAAGAGCCACCTTAAAGGGTGAGCAGTTTATCGAGGGAGTAACACCAGATACGGGTTCTAACACCAGCAAACGGCTAGCAGGACAATGGGCAAAAGAAAGGCGAAAGGGACCTTTTACAGTTCATGGATAGGAGAATGAAAGTTTTGTTTCATTTAAGTAATACAAACACAACTTTAATTCTCTGAAGCTTTATAATTATAGAAAAGATGAACTTATGTTTTAGCATTGTATTTTCTTTTTTGACCTTTGGACGTTACGAGCCCATTCATATGTATTGTGGGTGGATTTTTTTTCAAAGATTACCTTGTCTTTTGAAATAATTCAATAAAATTCAATAACGATAGTAGTAATTAGCTAAAATCAGCCATACGCCACATAAATAAAATTACCAATAGTATCTAAATGGTAATACTATAATATGAGAGCATCTTCACCAGTATACACTGCGGGAAAGTAATGCAAGTGCTTGGATGATTTTTCACGTATTGCCGAATACATCTAGAAGATTGTGTCAAAGGACTGCATTTTTTTTTTAATTTGCGTCTTTATCCAACAATCGTACTGATAACGGAAAACATTATGATCGGGATTTAAAAGATGACAGTAGTATATGGTAGTATCAACGGTAGTAACGTTAGTCATTATTCATAAAGTGTAAAGCCCTTACAGAATGTCTCGGAATTACTGGGGCTTCGATTCGGATGGACTCATACATCATAACAACTTTAGAGGTGTGAAGTATACCTGTAGGTATTCAAAAGAAAGAAGCGCGCCGAGGGAACGCAAATGTGCGACTTCCACAGAACACCAACGCACTCCTAGTCTATTGAGACCGTTCATATGACTGGTGGTTTGTAGTTCAAAACCTCGTCGTCTACTTCGTATTTTGTTCAACACGCCGCTGTTCTTGTCTTAGGGGCCCAATTAACGTTTGACCAGCACGCAAACGCCTCATTAGCGATATCAAAATAGCTCGTTAATCACCCTTAAATGCACAAACAATGAGCCGTTTTGCAACTGACCTTGCTATGATAATATGTCATCATCTGTTAATTTACTTGTAGCCAAAAATGGGGCTGGTAATTTTTCTGTGTTTTTATTTTTTGGGTTGATTGCATAAAGTTTTTGCGTTCCCCCTTCTCTCTCTCTCTCTCTCTTGATGTGAGGCGTTACCTTGTGGCACTAGTGCGGTTGGCGGAAAATATTCTTGCGACCTTTCCCTCAATAATGTTTACATAAGCAGTTCTGTTATAGAAGTTATAAAAAATAGTCCTTGTTTGACCTTTAAGCCCTGTATTAGTAATTTTGTTTTCCACAAATTCTGCTGTGGCAATTTGCTATTTTCTCCTGCAGCTAGTATAGAAACGAACATACTTTCGATTTTGTGATTATCTTGCTATCTAATTAAAGGGGAAAAGCAGCTTGCTTGCTGCGGGGGTTCCTTCATGAAAATTGCTTTGCTTTTGACAACGGTCATACTGTTCCATTGAGACCTAATCTTGTTTGCTTTGTCTTACCACGCTGGAGTTGTTAGTGCAAACGGCGCTAGCTGAATGGAGATGTATAGTGTGTCTTCATTTGTCTTTTGTAGATATTTCACTGAAGTCCTTAAAACGATCTACGGCGAATAAATCGACAGTATAGTACAGATAGGCAGATAAGTCACGTGGTGCGTTCCAGCTTTCTTTAAAATTAATCGCGCACGCTTTACTGATTCAGAAGACATTTCGTGGACGTCGCTCCCAATTAGTTGGCGATCAACATTGATGATGCACGATGGCGTATGAGCGCAAAGTATTTGAACATTAACTGTCACAATACGACGTGTACACTATCCGCTTCCCCAGCTCCAATTTTCCTTCGCATTCACCCAAATTCAATGCGTATCTGGGTTGATCGATACGTTCACGTCGGAATCCTGTGCGTTTCTAGCCGCGGAGCCCGGACGAAGGAAAAGCACGGAGGCAGTGGCGTAATGGAGAGTCTGCCAAGCTAGAGCAAACTAGACAGAAAAGCTTTCTACAGCCGATTCTGTTTTACCCTCACCACCCCCCACCCCCGATTCTTCTCCCTACCTTTACCGAAAGGATACGGACAGGTTGACGTGTGCTTATTTTGCGCTGTCCTGGGAGAGGTAATGAAACATGCCAATTATGGATGATGGAAGGCGTATTCTGAGTACACATCAATTGGAATCATCGTAGATGTGTGTGTTTGTGTGTGTGTCTGTCTGTGTGTATTGCCTGCTTTTAGGAGAGGCACATAGTTCTCTTGTCATATTAGAGACTGATCAATTCATAATTGTTAAAGTTTATTCATCACTATGTCTCAAACAAAATATATACATTCTTTTATTTTTATATAACTCAAAGATACAAAAAATAAGAGAGAGAGAGAACGTACCTTGCAAATTCCAAAAAAAAAAAATGTCAACGGTTCATTAGATTATGCAGAAAGTTTTTTTTTTTTTTTTTTTTTTTTCAGGTCTGTTGTGTACATCGACATGTGACACGAATCTGCCTGGACCCTTGTTCCCCTTTGCTCTTGTAAACTGTACATCATTACTTACCCCGTTCGAGTACACTTAGAAATTGTTCAGTCGTTTTTAATCCTATCTTTTAAGATGCCAGCTTAAAAAGAAAACAGTCACTTTCTTATCCCCCCTTTAGATGTAGTGGTGTTTTTATACAACGGAATATTGAGCACAGTAATTATGCTTTACCGATGGTTGTCTTTGTTGAGGATTATTGTTGCAGAGCAAAGTAGCTTCAAATACTCATAAGCGTTCACTTGAAGCTCATTGTGTTATGCAAGGATTTTGAAAGAAATAACACGTAAAGATGAATGACTTTAATTCTAAAGAAGTGAATCGCCCATGACAGTTTCCATAGGCTTGACATTTATATTTAAAGATGTGTTGCGTGTGAAGATGGATGACTTTTCAGGCTGTTTACGCTCCTGCGTGCTTCTCCAGAAGAGTTAAGATGAGCTGCAACTCTTTAATGAGAACCCATCCAGTAACCACACAGCGCGAGATTGGTAACAACAAGCTATGTGTGCCAAATTTCAGATTAAACTGTTTCGAAGGTGTTGCGATGCTGAAAGACATGCTGTATGTGGATAACTCGTTGCTTTTAGTTCTAGCATTCGAGTTGTTTAAAGGGATGGCATTGTCTTGGTTGAGATAGGGCTTCAACTATTTTTTTCTCTCTCTCTTTTTTTTTTGGTGAGATGATAAGAAACTCCTAATAAAATATGAAAGAGCATTCAAATATGATAAAAGTTGGGGCCAAACTTTTATTAGGACCACTTTGTTTGGGATATCTCAGCCATTTCAAAACCGATTTTCATCAAATAAAATTTGAATTCTTTTTAGAATTAGTATACTCGTTCATATTTCTTCAAAGGTTCCTCATTATCTTACAAAACAGGTAAAAACATGAAGCCCCATCTCAACTAAAAGTATACAATCCCTTTTTAATTATTTACGTCAGGTGTAGATGTTGACATTGCATCAGCTGGCAATTATTACGTATCATCAACTGGTGCGTAAATATAGAAATCACCAAGTTTTAGTTGTAGTCCCGAGAATGACTTGAAAATACAAAACACAGAGGTATTTGACTCAATTCGTTTACTTTCAGCAAAAGCCTATGCCCTTAATACATTGTTATTGAAACCCATACAGGAGCGCGCGTGAACACACACACACACACACACACACACACACACACACACACTTACAGAGACACTCACAAATACAAAAATCATTACAACGAAATCAAATGAAGCTGGTCTGAAATATGAATAGAAAGAAAATGTTCATTTTAAGGGGAGGGAGTGGAAACACATATGTTTATCCTCAAAGTTCTTCGGTATTTTTACATTCTTTTCCAATCTGATAAAGCAGAAGAACAGAGACAACCGCTGTCAGCTGTGTTTACCAGAATTGATACTTCATAAATATTATTATTTTGTGTTACATGAATGATAATTAGGCCAATACATCTAATTTGTTTCGCGAATGAATAAACAAATATATATATATATATATATATATATATATATATATATATATATATATATATATATATATATATATATATATATATATATGTATATAGATAGATAGATAGATAGATAGATATAGATATAGATATAGATATAAATTATGTCTCTGTGTGTGTGTGTCTGTGTCAGTGTCTGTGTATGGCACGTTTGCATAGAAAAGCACTGCGCCCATTTAGATTCCAATCACCAGCAAAACACTCTACTCGCCACGATGTGAACATATGCACGCTTGAAGCAGAACGGGTGAGGAAGAGAGAAAGAGAGGGAGATAGAGAGATTTAAAAAAAAAAATGAGAGAGAGAGGGTGGAGAAAGAAAGGAAGAGGATGAAGGGAGAGGGCGAATGTGAGAAATTGAAAGAGAAAGGATAGCATGAAAGATGCACAAAATCCGTCTCCTAAAGCGCGGGAGAGATTGCAAACACATTCACTGTATCGTCGCAATCTTAATCGATATCGTCCCCACACTTCTTCTGGTTTTTTTTTCGAAGGGAGTCGGGGGTTCGTGATAGGGGTACTTGAAGACTGTATGATGAAGAGATGTAAACATTATACTTCAGTGTAAACATGCCGGGAATAACTTTCTTCAGAGTCTTTACTAATTCAAAACACCCATGCTCAAGTCTTTTTTTGTTGTTGTTGTTGATGGGGAGGGGGGGGGGGGGAATTGCTGATCATCCACTCAACCACGTTCCCCCGTCAGTGAATGTTTGCACATCGACGTCACGCACGATTGCTTCCTAAATTGCCTGTACATTTCCACATCGTTCTCGTCTCATTCGGCTGTCACTGTCTTCACCGGCAAATCTTTCTCTCATCATCTCACGGCGATTAACTAATCGCTCCGCTCTTCCCGCTCTAGCGAAGGGGTAAAAAAGCCCCCTGGAATTAAAAAGGGAGGACAATAAAGAATAACTTTATAGTAACCAACAAGGCTTGCTGATGTCACAAGTACATGTAATTATTCTTTTCTTCACGCAAATTTTCACAAGGACTTCTGTATGTCTATCATCTCTTTTCACGCTCTGTTATCTTTTAACATTCCAATAGGTTACCATGACAACGCCTTGCAGTTATCATTCTCACTTTTCCGCTGTTCATCAAAATCGATGAATGACATGTCGATTCAAGGTTTAATTCTGTATAAAAAAAGAAAAACAAGTTCTCCCCAAAAGCATCCCTGTTCTAAAATTGATACAAGTTTCCTCTCCGCAAAATTTGAAAAGTATAGTGAGATTCTTTTCTTCACTCATTCAAAAAGAATCATAAAGTAATCATAGCTCCAAAATGCTACGGTGCTGGTGTATCCGACCGGAACTGTAGTCACCAACTTCATTTGAAATTCTTTGAAAATGGGTTTGTCGTTTGTTGGATCACTATGAACAGCGTTGCCATAGAAACAGTTTCTAATGTAAATAGAAACCAAGATTGGCTGGCATCTACGAAGGTTTTATTCTATGGTTCGAAAAATCACCTGGAGTGATTTGTTACTACCCGCGTGATATTCAGATAAAAATCGTTGACCATTTATGATTTTGTGGGTATTATATTTTGTGTTTGCTCATTTTTTTTTTTGGGTGAGTGCAAGCATGATGTTTCATTTTTCTTAAAAAGATCCTCTATTCCTTAGGACACATTGAGAAAGAAAAAAAAAAGATAGAGAGAGTTTTATGTAATGCATCTTGAGGGTTCCCTTCTTACACATTCATCTGTGTGAAAAAAAAATAACATAAGCAAAAGCATTCTCACCAGCTACATTGAACACAAAAGGTCAAGCAATTTTACAACGCCCAGGTTCAGAATTAACTTCGCCAATTGTGGAGTACCTTATAAAAAACCTGAAATACTTCCCCGGTAAGAACAGTTTTGACATGCAGTTCCACTGTAGGAGAAAATGGTGGGATATAAGGTCAATGAAGATTTAATTTCCTTAAATTTCTGAGTAGATATGGAACTTAATTTGACCAATCAGTTCCAAGCAACGGATTGCATTGCGGAGTTACGTATTCTTCTCATTTCTTCAAGCAGATGAGAATGACGTTTCAAAAGGACGACCGGCGGCATACAACAGACGTAAACAAGAAATGACCATCCTACTGACGACAGAAGTAAACAGTCAGTTTATTGAAATCGGTATTATGCAATATTCGTATTGACAAAATAGATAAGTTCATATGATTATTGGCCTGCGCAGGAGCGCTTACTCTCACAAGAGGACGACGTTTGGAAAACCATGACCATGGGTAAAGCATGGTAACATGTTAAGTAACGGAAAATAAGTAAATGAAAAGAAAATCACTTAAAGGGATCACGTAGGTCATTGTGATGTACTTTTGTAGGGGTCATTGAGAGGGCACATCAAGCTTTGTGACGTCATTTGCGGATCAGAACTTGGAGAAGGGACGGGATGGCTTAAAGATTTCCCGTCCGTGCGAAGTTCATCATGCCGCAGAGTTAATTGAGCATCAAAGTTTCCGGGAGAATCGATAGTGATGGGGCAAGGGGTGGGAGGAGGATGGGAGGGGGGGGGGGGTATTTTAGGCAAGAAAGAGAGCTTACTGCGCGGGGCGTCGAAACGTCGGAAATCGCCATGCCCGTATTCAAGCTCAAGAGAAATGATGATGAACCACTGGAAATAGACAATTGTGTCTGCATATTCGAAGGTCGACTGCTTGCCATAATCCCCCTCAAATGCTAATAGGTAGGGGTGAGTTTCATTTATCACCATGCCTATGAGCGAGCGTAACAGGTAAGATGAGAACTTAAATGACATCGAGATTCCATATTTTAGGCGTATGGAATATCGTCTAACTGATGTCGGTTTTTTTTTTTCAAGGCTGTCGAAACAACAAGAAGCAGCAGCAAGAGCAGCAACAGCAATAACAACATTAACCATAATGGTAAGAATGATAAAAGGTAACAATCATCTTCTACAGGTTTGATTGCGTCTAACCTTACTTAAAGTTACTGTGCGATGCAAATGTATTTTGTTAATCATATTAACACTTTACTGTTTGACAGATGATATCACTGACAGAATCTTCGTTTGAAAGTTATTTTTTGTTGGCGTATAAAAGTAAACTCAAGAAAAAAAGAAAAGATATTATGAAATATATAACACAAGATGATCATTTTTGTCACATAGCTAATGTTTAGGATATCATTAATCAACAGACGTCATTTGCATTGCACAATTTCTCTAAGGGCCGGCTTTCTATATCATTATCATCACTATATCTGATGACTTGTTTCTTATCCTTTTACAAGTTGAAAGTTGAAAGTTGAAAGTTGAAAGTTTATTTACTCACAACCCAAACTCTGGGTATCGGAGTCCAATAAAAAACATATAGCACATTATAATATCAATAAATAATAATTGCACATAACATACACACACACACACGCGCGCGCGCACACACACACACACACACACATCTCAATGAGGTATGTGTATATGTGTGTAATGTCTCTTTATTCATGCAAGTATCCGTTCCTTTGGAAACAATTCGCCGCTGCATTAATGTGAGAGAATGTTCGCAGTTTCTGACTTGATTTTTACGCTGTAATCCTTGACGCGCGAACTCGTTCGGCTCGAATGAATTATTCGTGCGGAGGATTTTCGCTTCTCGGTAGAGAAGACAACGCACTCGGAAAAAAAAAAATAATACGCGCTCAGACATTATTATACACAATTTATGGAAGACGTGTTTTTTGCCCACGTCGACTTAATGGAGGAATTGTTCAAAAGCAGCAAAGACTCGTATAGGAGAGATTCAGCTTACATCTGACATTTTGTTTCCGACGAAAATAATCTCTTTTTATCAGGTCTGTGGATGCATTTCTAATGCGTATCTCGTAAAGACATGCTGGACCTGTCGTCGCGTTCGTCTGACTGAGGAAAATAGAGAGCCATACGTCAGCGTATATCGAACTACGCAAGTACGTAAATTGAATCTTGGCCGAAGTGCTCCATTTTGTCGTGGTAAAAAAAAAAGTGTCATGCGGTTTGATACACGCTGTCCTTAAGAGCGACGAGTGCTAAAATCCATGGCCTATTGGCTGTCAGGACCGCTTACGAGACAACTCGACTTGCTTTAAGAGGGTCCTTAAGGGCAACCGTAAGGCTGATTTCGTTCTCGAAGACCCAGGTCCCATTGTTTTTGCGCCTGTTGAATGCACACTAGCGTCTGGGATTGAATATGATTATGAATCTTAAGAGTGTATCATGCTGGTTTACTTAAAATTGGACTTTATTCTCAATCCACTCAATACATGTACTTGCGTTGCTGACATCAAAAGGTCTTTTCATATCGAGAGAGATATATTGGTCGGGGGAGGGGGGGGGGGGTTGCAACAGATCCGGTCGCTGATCTTCACAATGGAAATCATTTCGGCGTTTTTTATTCAATCCTACCGAAGAACTCGAACAATGGGTAAGATTACCCCCCCCCCCCCCCCGGAGACGTGACAACACTATTATTTTCGCCGATATCTGAATCTGCGAGATTAATTTTTTTTATTTGTTTCTTGAAGTTGATTCTTTTTTTCTATTTTCCGTTTGTTCCTTCTATCCTGCCTGTCGAAGCAGAAATAAATGAGAAACCGTCTTGTGTCGCTTCGATGATTGGTTTCAAAATCAGGTTGGCATGGATTATTGATGGAAAAGGCACATTCATTGTGAGTGGGTGGTGAGGCAGAGGGGAAAAAAAGAAAACTAGGTCGCACCCTGTTTTACAGATCCTTAAAGCTGTTTGAAAAAAAAATGATGTTTGATATCTATGTAAGTCTTTGGCTTCTGAAAGCAACAAAAATGTGACATGTGAAATACATCAAAGCGCAGTGAAAGTGTAGGTTTCTCACCCGTAGTTTTTTTGTCTCAAAGGAAAAGTAGTCATGCATGTATACATATATAAATATATATATATTATCATATATTAAAAGTTCAACATTCATACGTATATATGCATGTACATACATGGACAGGTATGCTTCTGTATAAAATGTCCATATCAACTACACGTCTAGTGACAGGTACCCAGTTTTTCTTACAGGAAGCGGGTTGTACCAGATTCACAAGGAATATTACATTTTTGGATGTGACGGGTTGACTTTACCTCTCGTAAAGAGCATGATGTTAGTGATATTAAACAATATGCACTGGCAAACAGTGCAGAAAGTGAAAAAAGAATCAAATGAATAAACCTATAGTGAACACCAAACCTGAAAAAATGTGAGAAAAAGAGAAATAAATCTCACGAAACAAACTCAAGAGACAAAGGAATAACAATTATATTCTATTACATTTTATGTGAAATCCACAGTATGTGGGATTTCAAACAGTCCCCTCCCTCCCCTCCCTCCCCCCCCCCCCCCCCCGCCTTGTCTGTTGTCATGGAAGCGAAGAGAAATAATGTCTTCAGAAGACAATCTATCACGTCCGCTCCCGAGAGGTGGATCACTCGGGAAATGACAACGTCACAGATTGATAAAAATATCATGTCGTTCGGGATAGTCACTAGGGAATGTTTCGCCCAAATGCAAACAACCCGCTATGACATCCCGAAGTCACATACCGAACCACTGCACAAACATTCTGCCTCAATCTCGTCCACTTTAACCCGTTCTCTGCGGGATTCTCAAATTCTCATTGACTTTACACAGAATCCACACAGCTTCCTGGAGCAGGTCTCGTGGGTAAATTATCAAAAATGTTTCCCATCATGTCTGCTCAAAATCATTTGATTTCACGGAGCGACTATTACGTTTGTTTCGCGCTCGGCCCAAGCAAACAACCAAATTGCTCCTACACACACTGGCATAACCTCTTCGTTATGCAAGAATGCATTCACTAGCAAAAACTAAAGACGCAGCATGACGTAAATCCTAAAACGGAATGATTATGCGTCGACCTATCATCGCATGTTAAAAGTTATGATGTTCTTAAATCCAACAAAGACTTTGAAAAATTGCCCCGCCCTCCAGATAAAAAAAAATGAATTATTGAATAAACGAGTAATAATCTATTTCAATAGAACGAACACGCAAGAGGAGGAAACTTTTTTTTTTTTTTTTTTGGCTGGAACTTTTATTGCAATCATTGCACAGTGGATGAGACTCTTCAAGAAAAAAAAAATAATAAACAAGATCAAACAAGTACAAGAGGATTCTAATTTTGAATTGAGTTTACAGTCCATTGACAGGAATATTTGGTAAGGTTGTAAAAGTGAAGTACGAGAAATCGTTAAATGGATGATGATAATTCAAATTACACAGAAATCACTTCCGCTATTTGTATTGTGAGGGGCGTATTTCCATGAACACGAATAGGTGTAAGGTGTAATGTGCGATGAAATGATATATTGCAACACCATGAACACCTTGACTTCCCTTGGAATGGCAAATCTGATAAAGAAAAACTTTCTTTGTTCTACCAAACTTGAGCAGACGCTTAAAGGGGTGGTACAGATTCGGTTGAGATGGGACCACAGGTTTCCAACTTTTGTTGTTGTTGTTGTTCTTCTTCTTCTTCTTCTTCTTCTTATGTTGAGGTTTTTTGAGATAAAGAGAAACCTCTTATGAATTATGGAAGAACGTATAATTCTAAGAGGATTCAAAGATTACTTCATAAAGATTAATTTTGAAATTGCTGAGATATCCAAAACAAAGCGATCCTAATAAAAGGTGGAATCCACCTTGTATTAGGATTGGTTTGTTTTACTTTGTTTATGGATATCTAAGCAATTTCAAAAACGATATTCATCAAATAATCTTTGAATTCTTGAATCTTGATCATAATCTTTTGAATCTTGCAAGAAAAGTTAAAAGCTGATTCCTCACCCCAATCAATACTACCATCCTTTTAATCATACTGGCTCTCGTCTGTCTTTCTCTCTCTCTTATTAAATTGCACCTTCAAGGAAAAATAATTCGTGGCTTCGTCCGTCATCGAGTTTTTCTCTCGCAGGACTCTGAACTTTGTGACCATCGCTTTGGAGAATAAGATCAGTCAACAATATTTGTAGTTTTAATTCAGCTCGGAGGCAAACGGATAGCAAAATGGATGTTGAATGAGGAGCCCATCAATCTTGGCTGCACAAAGGCCGGTTTGCCCAGAGAGTTTTGGCGGTCAACTTTGACCCATTCCATACTTTCAGTCTTATTATCTATTTCATTATAAAAGCGGCAATATCATGCATGTTTTTAAGATATGTGGGCGAAAAAGTAATGTTTATAAGCGGTCCTTTTGTACTTATTATACCAGCTTACAATAACATCCTCAAGGTAAAAACCTATTAATTTTAGGTGACACATTCTCAGTCAATTTTATCTTTTTTAATCCTTTGCTATATAATTCTTTATTCTTCAACTCCTGCACCCCCTGGCTTGGTTCTTAAACATCACTTTACACCACAGAGCAAATCCTACAACCGTTACCTATTGTGATGTAACTTCGCAGGAAGATCTCCCAAAAGCACTGTGAATATTGTACACATTCAAGTTGATTTACTGAGTGCGATCCTTTAATGAGTTTTTATTCTTATTAAGTAGCGTTAAGCAGTTTTTTGTCTTTAAACATTTTTAAACATTTTAAACATATTTTATATAAAGCTTCTAAAAAGGGTACTGGTTTTAAATGCAACAAAAATAGAGACTCTTTAAAATATGGAGATTATTATAATATTTATATATTGACAATATTTTCACACAAGTAATTTATGGGTATACTGCACTTAAGTATCACACCGATACACAAAATAACACTCAACGTACAAACCAAGATTCATCCCAACACAATGCACACCGCACTGCACCTCACGTCCTTCGCACAATTACTTCCCACTCAGTGAGTGGCAAGATTTTCTTTGTGTATCTCTTTATTGTGCCCTTTGCACAACTACCTCCACTCAGTGAGTGGCAAGATTTTCTGTATGTATATATCTCTTTACCTGGGGCCATCTTCCTCGTCAAGCTTAGCTTATGATGATGGTCCCCTACATTTCATTTTTATCATTTCCTATTGCTTCCTTTCATATATGATATTAGTTCTTGAAAAAAAAAGAGAAAATGTATGTAAGATCCAAACGTTACGAATATAACCTGTGTAAATGACTATATAAGTATTTTGATGATTTGTTGATTTGTATTGATTTTGAAATGCAGAAATAAAAAACTGAACTGAACTGAACTGAAGTAGCAAGTTCTTTCAAGAAAGATATGTTGGGTATAAGATGGAATAGCAAACGATTGACTAATATTATGTTCTATGAAGCGAAGTTAATGTTCTTAGAAACTTCAATTAAATATATCATGAATTAGTTCTCAAAAAGAGCAAATGACGTACTTGACTTTACAAAATGTATACATATAATCTCGAAGAACGCATCAATGAGACATTCTTTATAAGATAACACAATTATGATAAATTGAAGATGATAACAGTTTGTCCAAGTTTGAAAATGATGCATGACAAATGGGTGTAAAGGGCAATTAACTAAGTCTCAATCATGAGGCGTCACTATGACTGCAACGCAATTTTCCGCGAATTCCGCTGCTCATCGAAATGTCTCACGTGTTCAAATCAACATCCAAGACACTGCTATTGGGGTTTACGGAAAAGTAAAATTCTCCCCTTTCCTAGAGGATACATTTTGCTGGCAATTAGTTCATTTGATACTTAATAATGTGTCAAGTATCTGTTTTCGGTCATGGGAATTAATGACCTCCATTCATGCCAACCGGCAAGTATTTCCCGATGTCATTTTTTTATCATTCCAGACGTCATAGTTTTACAAAGAAAAAGCTTAGAATAAAAATGAATAAAGGGCACGGTGATTAGTTTTCGTTTGACAAGTACTCGCGGACATTATTGACTTCAGTGCGCATCGAAATATCAGGTGCGGATATTCACCCCGAGTCAAGTTCACTAACCTTCGCGAGCAAGATCTGCTGTAAAGATTGACTGATTGGAAAGTCAACACGAAAAGAATGCGATATTCGCCGTGGGGCGAGTTGCTCGTAATAAGAAGAGCATTTTAAGGATATTTGAGATGATTCATTGATTTACACAAACATTGGAGAACATTAAGAGAGGAGCCGAAAGAAAACTTCCAAGTACTTGTTGAATCGCAATTTGTTGGAACCTGACTAAAAGAAAGTATTGTCGAAAAAAACAACAAGTCCTCTTATTACGTACGAACGCGAGTTACCCTTGAGAGTGATGGGTGAATGGCGAGTGTCTGTGTAAGAACATGACGGAAGTCATGCAAGTAAAAAACGAGATAGGGAGTAAACTGGAAAACCGTTATGGCAACCAGATAATAATTGACACAGATTTGCGGTGTAGGAAAATGTTGTCAAGTATTAGCGTAGTTACATTTTAATTTAATTATTCAAAAAAAAAAAGCTTAGAGGGGAGCAAGTGTAAGCAGCAGAACGACGAACTGATTGTTAGAAAAAGGATTAGAAAAAAAATACTTATGAACAATTCATGCGAATGTTGCTTATCAAGATGATACCAGCGATAAGTTTGTTTTTATTGGTTTGGAAAGGAGATGGGGGACATGTTAGAAACAACAGCGAAAACAAAATACAAGAAAAAACAACAACAATCAAACATGATCTGTAAGTGCGTTATTTGACACCACTTTTCTGGCGTCGATAAAGTCATGATTCAATTCCTCCTTAGAAAAAAAAAATGAAGACCAATTTCCGAGAGAGAGAGAGAGAGAGAGAGAGAGAGAGAGAGAGAGAGACACACACACACACACACAGAATCGGTGACAGAACCAGCAGTATAGGAGTACTTTGTTGATGTTGTTGAAGTTGCTTTTTTGTTGTTGCTGATGTTGTTCTGAAAGAGCTATCTTTTACCTTAGTTCACCCTCATCTATATAACGGATGCCTCCTTCAAAGTAATTACTGCGCTGCCGCTTAATAGCGGAAATCTCCGTGCCTCCGTTTTACGGCAAGTGACTTTAAGTTCCGTCTGCTGATGTGACGCGTACGCCATATCTTGACAGCTGAAGGAGGAAATAACACACTTTTATCTCTTTTGCTTCCTTTGGAAGAATTTAGACTTAGAGACTAGGAGAATGGTGAACGTTCTATCCCAACAACAACAACAACAAACAAAGTGTCTGATTCGTTCACACGCATGAATTCGTACACAACCCCCTCTACTTAAAGAGAAAAAGCAGGAAGATAAAAACAACAACAAAACGGTAGTCGTGGTAGTAGATAAACCATTCCCAAAGTTCGCTCGACCTCTAAGAGGCGCTGCATTCCAGTCATTTTTCTTTCTTTCTTTTGTATGACAATCACGACACCTAGACAACTTTATTGAATCCCAGTGCTATTTGCATCGGATGCCCACCAAATACATGACCGCTTTCCGTTTTTCAATGATACTTGGGCGGCGATTTTCTAGTTTAACGCATCCGCTCAGCAACATCGACGGGCTTTAGCGCGCCTATGTGCAGGTGCTCTTCACATCGTCATTATATCGCTCTTGGAGAGAGAGGGGGGTAGGGAGGGAGATGGATCGAATGAGTGGAGGTGGAGGAGAGGAAGAGGGGATGGAGGAGGAGGAGGAGGAAGTGGTGGGGAGCGGTGCTCAATTTGGCCTATCACCCCGGCGATTATGCGAGGCCACATCACACTCCCTGATTGCTTCCACAAAGCGCCCCGGGATGTGAGCGGGAAACATTAATGAAGCGCATTAAAGGTCTCACTTATCATTAAATCTTTTTTGTTTTTCAATTCGGGCACAATCGCCGACATCTTGTGTGGATCATAAAACAAAATGATATTTGCATGGCACGTGAAAGGGACGCACACACACACACACACACACACACACACACACACACCCTCACACACACACACAAACATCACACGATAAATCTTTAATGCTTGCAATATGTCACCAATCAGAAAGATGTTCTTTCACTGCAATCATAGAAAGACTATTCTACTTTCTCAATCCCAAGATATCTATCTATTCAATTAAGCGACTTGGCGGAAAATCTTTTGGCTTATTTTTTTAAGATGCTTTTGCCTGAGTCCCCAGTTTACACAATGAAAACTAAATATTGACATAGCGGGCATGATTTATAACTCCGCCTTTGTCAGAATGCAATTAATTTCCTTGATAGAGCGTGGGGCAAAGTTATCCTATTGATATCGAGTCGCTTTAATCCGGGGCGTAGTTCACATCCTAGTTTTCGATCTGTTGTTGAAATGAGTTGTAAAATAAATTGTGCAAAGTCTCCGACAAAATATCATATTCTGCGCTTGCAATGAATGTATGTATGTACATGTATGTTTATGACGTCGAATTCCTCTTTCGATAGATCGATTTGCTGATGTCAATCGAATACAAATTTGCATTATTCAAATTCACCCATTTTTTTTTTACAAAGTTTGCACAATAGCCATTTGATTAAGCGTGGTAGACGGCGGTATGATTTGCCTAACAGTATTCAGTTCAGCATGTTTAACGATCAAATGACTTTATCATTGAATCAAACAAAGCTGAAAACAAAAAGAAATTTCCATGAAGTGTGTAAAAATGTGTTCAAAAATATATCAAGAAACCATAATGTTGTTCAAAAACAGTGAATACTCACAATTTCCTATCCAAAGAGTCGGGTGAAACACAAAGACTCCGGAAATTATACGAAAAAGTTCGAACAACTTACAGATTTAGAGTTAAGAAAATGAGTGCTTTTTCTATTTTTCTATTTTTCATTATACGAAATATGATATCCTTGACAGAAGTATACAAAGTTGTATGATCGAATTGCAGCAGTGGATGACTACCTTTTATAAGGCTACATTTACATTCCGAATGACTCCTTTATCACCTTGGATATAAAACTTACAAAACATGACTGTCAGACACTATATCTATCACAATAATGAAGTAATTAATAAAACCGACAAACAAATGGCTAACATTCATTGTACTGCAAACTGTTGAAGTCTTTTTGTCTATAGTTCTTATTCATTCTTAAAAGATAGTGTCGAATATGCGTCACGATAAGCCAAGTTTAGCATAATCGATATTCAAGTAATGGCTTTAAAATTGATGTGCAATTTCGAGGCACGTATTAAGTTATACAACAAAGGCAGGGGTTTGCTTCTTTGTGGCTTTCTCCAATAATGGTTTGGTTTTTGTTCTTTGAGTAAGACTGCCAAGTTACTACTGATTTGCAGTGCAACTGAGACAACAGAACCAATACATTTTGCATTTAGGTTGGCGGTGAATTAACAACACGCTATTCAGATACACACCGGTCAAAACTTGCCCCCCCCCCCCCCCCAATACATCTATAGCCAAGTGTTTGGGGTGGCAGCACTCGCTTCTCACCGGTGAGAAAGTGTCCTGAAATAGACGGTTTTTTTTTACGCAGTCATACATATTTCATTGTAGCCCGCTATGACTGATCGCTCCGCCTCTCACTGGTAGGTAGTGAAGTGTGGTGCTGCCAACATTTAATATTTAAGCCGTGGCCATCATCAAGATAATTTATTGAGATATTGGGATTATTTTTATAGATTTTTAATCAATTGGACCAAACCTAAACACGAATATGGAAATTCTTAAAGTCAAGCAAGTCTTGTCATGCGTGAAAAGACACACGCACACTAAAAAAAGATTAGAAGAAAAAGAAATCATGAATGTAGCCACGACTATAAAAGTTGGAACCAGGTAGCCTATTTTTAGAAGTACGAAAGCTAGAAGTACCCGTACATAATGATGCCTTGTTTTGTTGACGTGGGAGTTAATTGTCAGCTTTCATTTTGTATTTGGTTTGCGGGCTTAATGCTGTTTATTGTTGGATTATTATTTATTTTTATTTCTGACTTAATCACCCAGCTGCAAGCCTTCAACGCCTACGCGTGTCCGTGGACGACGGAATCTTTTCAGAGGGCGAGAATACAGCAAGAATTATAAACCTATACCACTGACCGCTGTTTTAGCCGCTGTAGCCATGAAGGCCATGTTCCCTAATATAGAGCTATGTCAACCCCCGTGGCCCTAAACTGAATTCAAAAACTAGGCAATTTATGGTGGAAAAAAGCATTGTGACTTCTATTAAAAGGAAAAGACAAGTGATTAGAATAAGACACATAAATACCTAAAAACAATAACAACTAGAAATTGGTGAGAGACTGCAGGGGTTGAAAAACATAATACTAGTACTTGTTACAAGGAATTATACCATTATGTCCCCCCCCCCCCAAAAAAAAAAAAAGAATATATATATATATATATATATATATATATATATATATATATACAACGGGACCCTCCGCAATGATATCTTTAAAAATAGTGAATCAATCCCAATACAATCTCAAGGTATAAAACTATAACTTATTATACATATCCTTAATGCAGGAAACCCTATCCGATTTGCTTCATTGGTCAAAGAGAATTGAGGAGTTTTGAAGAGCATGTCAGGAATCCCTTCCCTGCAAGTTCTGTCCATTGTGTTCACACATTATGCAGTTCTGGGAGCATTCAAGTGCTAAACTTGGAAGAATCAGACCCATGACAAATGATTCACAACAATCCCCGATTTCCAAAGTCCCTGGCACAAAAAGGGTTACCCAGGATGATGGATATGAAATCATATCGATTGATGATGCATAAAATAATGCATGAATTTTTCACACACACAGACCCACACATAATCATGTACACATTCTCGTAGATATTGCATTATGTGTATCAGACCTATACTTACACATCATCAAATCCGACTTTGAACGTGTTCCATGTTTCTATGTGATGTGAATATCGCGCTAAGCAAGAACATTGGAGACGCAGAATTCCATTCCAATACATACTGAATATTGCAAAGCAAACGTTCTTCTCCACGGCTATCGTGACGGTGTTTCTCTCCAGAAACAGAGGAAACATTCATGGGCTTCATTTGCACATTGTCTCGCAGGTCTATTAATTATTACCCCTTTTTAAAGAAACGAGAAAAGTGCACAGCCCTCAGCGCCTTTCTTCGCCCTACAATACACACTATATAACATGGCACGGAATTATCAATAACATCCAATTTCGCATAGCATTAGAACAGTGCTCGAACGGGGAAGACTTCCAACGTAATATTGAATGAGCAGACACGTTTCATCATTCAAAACTAGCATAATGGTAGTGCAGCTCACTTAATAATATTGTTGTTGTTGTTTCCGCATTAAAGAATCATAGTGTACGCCATAGGCATGAATCAAATTAAATTTCAGAGTTTCTAAGCAACCAAAATTCGGCCTGCTTTTCGTTGTCTTTGTTTCGTCTGTGTGATATACCCAACCCTTGATCCGATCAGGTTATTAATACAGCTGAATTAATACTTATACAGGTTCCGTGTATTACTGGCCGGCATAATACATTTCTGCTACCCTCGACAACGGGGGAGGGGGGGGGGGGGTAATGGAGGTGATAGGGTGCCTATTGGATGGTGGGTCGCTTTCACTGAGGTATTAACTGCGAACACGAATGTTGAATTATGCATCGATGCCGCAATAATGTGTCATTTGCAATTCAGGGAAGAGTATTCCTTCACGGGGTTTGAATAATGGAGAAAGATAGAGAGAAAAAGAAAATAGGTTCAGACTACACACATATATCATATTACACATAACAGGTGCATCCCAACTCGATGCATAATACAGGTTCATTGAGGAAAAAATAATAATTATCAGAGAATTGAAAAAAAAAATCATTAATATTCCATTTGTCTATACCTTGAACAAAATGTCAGATTTAATTATTTTTTTTAATGATCAATATGGGAGCAGGAGAAAAAATAGGGGCCTTGAGGGAATCCATCACATTACGCAATCTCCTTGCAATCGTGATGAACAAGATTAAAAAACGGAAAAATGATATTATTGATAAAGATGAATGGAATCTTTCATGTAAGTCTGTAATTTCACTTGTAAAAGAAATATATTTGTCTTAGGAAATAGTGCGTGATGATAACAATAGATAATAATCAAATATGTATACGAAAAAATAGATTTGTGAAAGATGTATATGTCCTTCCTTTGTGTGTAAGAATAAATTTGGAGGAGTATGGTGTAAAAGTGAACTTATAGCCTAGATGACAGTGAAATTTCATAAGAGACTCGTACTGCTATCCCGCACCCAGGTGTGAAAGAAGCGACAGGGTTTAGGTCAGTGTAGGTGTCACTGAATATTTTTTTCCCCTCTACGATTAGCTTCCGATTGCACATCTGAGACTGATGAACTTGTCATCTGATCCTAACCCCAAGACGCAGAGAAACGGACAAAAATATCATCTTTCCTCAAGGATAATTCATCCATTCAATCATTCGTATAGAGCGAATAAGGAGAGGGGTATATAGTCTATACTTTCAGCGCTAGACGCCTACTTCCAGTTTGCGCGGAGTGTATGCATAAAGTCTCGAAGGAAAAGTTCGTCCATCAAAATTTGCTTGTTTGTTTTGAGTCGTCTGACTCACAGCAAGAATGCATTGAATTAAGTTATTGATGTTATTGATATTTGCCCGCGTAGGCGAATCTTGGAATGGTAGGATAAAAAACCCAAATGATTAAAATAAAAGAAGAAAATATACATCTGTTTTTCAAATGTATCACGTGCAACCAATTTTTAGTATGTCAGATGATGCAGCAAATCTAAAATAATAATATAGTTTCTCTTTGCAGGATTTGTAAGAAAAGCAAAAGATGAATCACTGGATTCAGCACTGTTGGTTACACATCATGAATTCTTGAGGAGAATAACATACTTCTCCCTCACGCCCTCATATCTCATTCTCTCTCCCTTTCTTTATCTTTCTCCATCTATCCCTCTCTCTACCCATCTATCTACAGAGATTTGTATCTATCAAAACATGATATATTCGCGGCATGAAATTTTCGCGAATTGGAGCTGATGAACTTTTTCGCGGCATGAAATTTTCGCAAATTTGCCACTGGCATTCAATGCATGTAGTGTATACATAGACAAGAACTTTCGTGTGCATTTTAATTTCGCGAATCTTGGCTCTCGCGAAAATCGCGAAATTAAAATGCACGCGAACATTCCTCGTTTTACAGTATACATCTATCTATATTGTATCTTTATCTACTTTCTCTCTCTCTTGTGTGTGACTCATAATGTGAATGAATGTGTGTTATATTCTCGGTGAACGTGAATTGAGGACAAAGCTAAGCGTCACCAGTTGAGCATATGAAAAAAATTGTTATTACCTGGAACACGATATGGCTATGACAGTTCAAACCCAATGCCACTTATCAAGTGGGCTTTAACAAGTCCTGTTATTGGCGTCGTTTACATGCAAATTGACTGACGCTTCGACTGATGAAGACTGACTTCTCTACGGGTGTAATTGTACGAATAAATCGTGCGTTATTTG
Organism: Diadema setosum; assembly: GCA_033980235.1. NCBI lineage: Eukaryota > Metazoa > Echinodermata > Echinoidea > Diadematoida > Diadematidae > Diadema > Diadema setosum. The sequence continues at coordinate 10,366,355 of CM067061.1, forward strand.
ATTCCGTGTTTGACTGCGGTTACTTCGAAGTGGAAAGAAATAATATACGAAAAAGATTTTCAATACACAAAGAAAGGAATGCATCGCAATTTAAAGATCTGTTTTTCACAGGAAAGATGACATAAATGAGAATCGGATTTGGGACTGTTGCTTGCAAGGTCGGAACAATCAATCATAGTACGTCGTAACTGACCTCCCAATAGTTTACTGTATGTT